>JARYGA010049568.1:0-30412 GCA_030545235.1 Helianthus tuberosus
TTAGACGTTGAGGATAAACCGGTACTAAAAGCTCTTGTGTCCTTGGACGACCTCGGTATCTTACCAACATTATACTACGCTCACGATGGGTGCACTTATCCATATGTGTGTTTAGTGTTAGTAAATATCGTGTTTTATAATTTAAAACTTGGCTAACGTGTAAAAAAAGGGGCTTAAAATATACTTAAAAATATATCACACTCGACACGCATCAAGTTTTTGGCGCCGTTGTCGGGGACACAAGCATTTTAAGAAAGCTTAAAATCGATGACCTAATCAGTTTTTCAAAACCTTTTCAAAACGCGTGCACATTTTTCTGCATTTTAGTTTAGTTTTGCATTTACAGTTACCTGAACACGGGCCGTGCTCACTGAACACGGGGCCGTGCTGCATATTTTTCATAAAACACCCAGATACAGAGCCTGAACATAGGGTCGTGCTCACTGAACACGCCCCGTGCTCAACGAAATCAGTAACCTTAATTAAAACGCCCAGATACAGATCCTGAACACGGGGTCATGTCCAGCCTCTGTTTCCGTTTTTTTTCTGATCTCGAGACTTTGTTGTGGTCTGCTGAGTGATTCTCATGGATCAATACTTAGGAGATTACAACTACACCTATGAGGAGGATGATTATAGGGAAGACTATTGCACTAATTGTGGTAACCCGCACTCGGTTCAATACTGTGACTTATTTCAACCATCCACTTCATACACCTACTATGAGGAGCCCAGGTACGAGCCATCAACTTCATACACAACCTATGAAGACCAAAGGTATGAACCTTCTCCCTCATACTCATATTTTGATGAACCAAGGTATGAGCCTTCATACTCATACTTTAAGGAACCAAGATATGAGCCACCACCTTCATATGCTTATTATAAGGAACCATGGCATGAACAACCCACCTCATATGAGTATTATGAAGAACAAAATTACGACCCTTATCCATCATATACTTATAATGAAGAACAATGGTGTGAACCATCTACTTCCTATGAGTATTATGAGGAACCAAGGATCGAACAACCGGATTCAAGCTTTGAGGATCTCGATCCTTATTCTATCACCGACATAGCCGATAAGATAATAGAACACATTAAAACTATCGAACGTTGCATATTGGAATCTCGCGCAAGGGAAGAGGAGTCTCGCACAAGAGAAGAATTAAATAAAAAAGAGATAGTTGAAAATGTAAAAATGGAAGAACAAATAAGTGAAAAACCGACACATGAGTTAAACAACGAAAAGGGTGAGTCCGACAACGTTAAAATTCAAGAAGAGTCTAATTTTGAAGAAATTAATCTCTTGTCACCTTCTTTCAAAAATCATTGTTTAGTACCCACTCATGCTGAGTTTTTAAAAGAGTTAAACACTAACACTAAAATTGACGAAACAGTAAGCATTAAGTTAACTAATGATCAAACCTCGCTAATAAAAGAAGACCCATTTGAAATCAACATTACACCGGTTCCATGTTTTTTTCAAAATTCATTTATTAGTAATGTCCCAATTGATAAAGATCTTTGTGTTAACATAATGCCCAACTACATTTTCGAAAAATTAAGTATTAGTGATTTTTCTCCACTTCAAATACCCATTTTTCTATCTAATCGGAAAGTAATAAAATCAATCGGTGTAGTTGAGGATGTCTTGGTTCAAACAAATCAAACGGTAATCCCAACCGACTTTGTTATCCTCGATGACGCTCCTCTAGTGTTGGGACGACCTTTTGTCAAAACCCACGAAGCTTTGAAAAACCGGAAGCGCAACAATCTATCTATTCAATTAGGGGCATTTAAAAGAAGTGTCGAACTTGAGCGTTCAATGAAATATCCTTTCGGCAATAATGACCCCCTAATTGAAGATGAAGATGAACCACCCGATACAAATGAAGAAATCGACCACTTTGTTGAAGAATAGGTCGCCATAGAACAAACTTTTAAAGTTCTTGATCAAAATGAGCAACCAAATAAGGAGTCTCCTAAAGACCCACCTCTTGAGCTCAATGAACTTCCAAAAGGTTTGGAATATGCTTTTCTAGACGAAGATGGTAAATCACGTGTAATTATTTCATCTAAATTAGGTAGTTTAGAAAAAGAAAAATTAATTAAACTTTTGAAAAAAACACAAAAATGTGATCGCTTGGAAACTTGTAGACATTAAAGGAATAAGTCCTTCCATGTGCACGCACAAAATTTTAATGAACGATGACTACAAATCGGTAATACAACCACAACGTCGAGTAAATCCAAATGTACAAGAAGTGGTTAAAAACGAAGTCATCAAACTACTTAACGCCGGACTTATCTACCCTATCTCCGATAGTCCTTGGGTAAGTCCCGTCCAAGTAGTTCCAAAGAAAGGAGGTATGACGGTAATAACTAACGAAAAGAATGAATTAATTCCAACGAGAACCGTCACAGGATGGAGGGTATGTATAGATTATAGACGATTGAATGAAGCAACAAGGAAAGATCACTTTCCTTTGCCCTTCATTGATCAAATGTTAGAAAGATTATCTGGTCATAAATTTTATTGTTTCTTGGATGGTTTTTGAGGTTACTTTCAAATCCCGATAGCACCCGAAGACCAAGAAAAGACAACCTTCACATGTCCCTATGGAAATTTTGCTTATCGACGCATGCCATTCGGTCTATGCAATGCCCCCGCAACTTTTCAACGTTGCATGGTGGCCATATTCCATGACATGATAGAAAAGACAATGGTAGTCTTCATGGATGACTTTTCTATCGTTGGAGATTCATACGACCAATGCCTCAATAACCTTGAACGAATGCTATCCCGATGTGAGGAAACCAACCTCGCCCTTAATTGGGAAAAATGCCATTTCATGGTAACAGAGGGAATAGTACTCGGTCACAAAATCTCAAGCGAAGGAATGGAGGTTGATCGAGCCAACATAGACACAATTTCTCGATTTCCACCCCCATCCTCCGTTAGACCTATCAGAAGTTTCTTAGGGCATGCCGGATTTTATATGCGGTTTATCAAAGACTTTTCTAAAATATCAAGGCCTCTAACAAAACTACTTGAAAAAGATGCCCCATTCATCTTTGACAAGGATTGCAATCAAGCATTTCTAACCCTAAAGGAAATGCTAGTCAATGCACCTATCATGATAGCGCCTGATTGGAAATTACCTTTCGAAATCATGTGTGATGCAAGTGACTTTGCAGTTGGAGCTGTCTTGGGACAAAGAAAAGAAAAGCACTTTCACCCAATTTATTATGCTAGTAAAACACTTAACGATGCACAAGAAAATTACACAACAACTGAAAAAGAATTACTAGCTGTGGTATTTGCTTTTGATAAATTGCGTTCTTATCTTGTTCTTTCTAAAACAATAGTCTATACAGATCATGCAGCCATTCGATATCTCTTCAAGAAACAGGATGCTAAACCACGTTTGATTCGGTGGATTCTACTCCTCCAAGAATTTGATATTGAAATCAAAGACAAAAGAGGAGCAGAAAACATTGCAGCAGATCATCTTTCACGCTTAGAAGACCCAGCTTTGGAGGCAACCAGGGACGAGCAAATCAACCAAAAATTTCCAACGGAGTCCCTAGAAATGGTGGAATACAGAGAAGAACCATGGTACGCCGACTATCCTAACTACCTAGCTAGCGGTATAGTCGCAAAAGGTTGGCCACATCAACAAAGAAAGAAATTCTTTGCTGATGTAAAGCATTATTTGTGGGAAGATCCCTATCTTTTCAAAATGTGTGCCGACCAACTCATCCGACGATGCGTACATGGTAGCGAAGCAAGAAGAATTCTCCGTCATTGTCATGAAGGTCCATACGGAGGACATCATGGTTCCACTAGTACAGCATGAAAGGTATTTGATTCAAGGTTTTATTGGCCTACCATTTACAAAGACGCCCAAAGTCTTGTCAAGACTTGTGACGTTTTCCAAAGGACAGGTAATATTTCTTCCAAAAACGAAATGCCACAAAATGGCATTCTTGTTTGTGAAATTTTTTATGTGTGGGGACTCGACTTTATGGCACCTTTCCCACCGTCAAAAAGGAACAAAATATATACTTGTGGCAGTAGATTACTTGTCTAAATGGGCCGAGGCCGAGGCACTTCCAACAAATGATGGAAGAGTCGTGGTAAGATTTCTGAAAAAATTATTTTCTCGTTTTGGAACACCTAAAGCATTAATAAGTGATAGAGGTACCCATTTTTGTAATCATCAACTTGAGACAATTTTAACAAGGTATGGGGTCTATCACCGGGTCTCAACATCATACCACCCTCAAACAAACGGACAAGCCGAAGTGACTAATAGAGGTTTAAAACAAATACTTGAAAAAACTGTAGGGTTAAATAAAAAGGAATGGGCCGATAGATTAGATGATGCTTTATGGCCTTTTCGCTCTGCTTATAAAACAACAATAGGTCCAACCCCATACAAGCTCGTCTACTGAAAAAGTTGTCATTTGCCAGTAGAAATAGCTCACAAGGCCTACTGGGCAATTAAAAATGTAAACCTAGATTTAGAATTTGCCGGTAAAAAATCGATCTTGTCAATTAAATGAATTAGACGAATTAAGGAATTATGCATACTCTAACTCTGAAATTTATAAGGAGAGAATGAAAAACTTGCATGACAAACACATTAAACCTAATGAATTTCGAGTAGGAGATCAAATTCTATTGTTTAATTCACGACTTCGATTATTTCCTGGTAAATTAAAGTCTAGGTGGTCATGACCTTTTTCCATCACCCATATTTTCCCACACGGTGCAGTAGAAATTAAATCTCGGAATGGAATTCCATTCAAAGTCAATGGCCAACGGCTGAAGCTCTATCAAGGATTCATTGAGGATGAGGAGGAAGAAATCTCGCTTCAAACGGTCGAAGAATAAAAGCATCAACATCATACCTGGTAAGTTACGAACGAACGGGATGACCTTCAAATCGGTAAGTCTTCTAATCGAGTTGTTGGGAAACAAGGGCACTCACACGAGCACTGAAAAAAAAATATTTAAAAAATCACCCGGCACGGGGCCGTGTCCGCGCAACTATCGGGATAAAACCCCTTTTCAACACAGTTTCTTCATTTCCACACGCCCCGTTTCCCCGAAAACTCTCTGGTTCAGGCGATTTTTTTTGCAAGATTTCGACGTCTCCTCTACTTCTAACAACATCAAGGTATGATCCTATCATCATTAGTAGTTAGATTAAGCACTTGCATGTAGTTAAAACACCAAAAATTTGGGGAAAATCTAGGGTTCTTGAACTTCATCCGGATCGAACCTCAAATTTTTGCTTAGATCTGTTAGCATTAGTTTAGATACATGTTATAGGAAGTAAATCAACTTGTATTGTTCATAGATTTGCCCGATTTCTCACAAAAACACCAAACCCTTGTTTTTGAACCGAAAAAGATAAAATTGAAGGGGTAAACAGTTTGTTTTGGAAAAAACGGCATTTGGGGTTTCATTTTCAGGGAAAACCGCCCCTACTGGACCAAAAATTTTCAAGTTTTAGGGACCGGGTCGAAAAATGGGATTTTGGGGAAACAGACGTCTGGACACGGGGCCGTGCTCGCTGAGCACGGGGGCGTGTCCAACCATTTTCTGACCAACATGGGGCGTGTCCGTTGAACACGAGGCCGTGTTCAGCCGACTGTTTTCAGTTTTCTCCGGAAATTTCACTGTTTCGTGCTAATTGTTTGGTGTATCCTTTCATATGTCGAAGAAATTCATATGGTTCAATGCAAATGAGTTGGATGCTAAAGAAAGATACGATGTGCTTCGAACCATACCGGAGGAATACCCACGACAAGTGTGCATGGATCTTTTAGCAACAGTGAACCAACTTGACCGGTTTAACAACCTAGTCACCGGCCCACTAAGAGCCGCTCTAACCACTCGACTTCGTTCGGTCCACGAGTATAATCTGGAATTTTATAGCACATTCGTGTTCAATTCAAGATTCGACCCGTTTGATAATGATGGGGTAGAGTTCCGATATGAAGGGACTAAGTACTCGATTTCGATGGCACAATTTGGGTCAATAGTTGGGTTGTATGCGGAGGAAGATGCGGGTAATGAAGAAAACACCGGAGGGTTACGTGAACTATCAGAAAACGAACGCCAAGCCGCTTGGGCTCAAATAGGAGATGGAATTTACAACCCAAGTATCACTAAGGCACTAAGTTGAGGGACCCTCTTTACCGCTACATCCATAGGGTCCTCACTTACTCTCTTAGCCAAAGGCACGATAGCAGTGGCGTTGTAGGGTTGAGAGATCTGGTGGTCCTTCATTGCATTCACAACCGCAGAAACCTTGATGTTCCGTACCTCCTACTCCGAAACATGCATTGGAACCGGCTTGCTACTCCACCAACCCATATCTTCTTCGGGGGTTGGATATACCGTCTCTTCAAGTATTTCGTGAACATGCCCAGGTCTTTCCAAAAGAGCCCATGGTCGGTAAGAGTGGACATACACATCTGCCGCTCCATGAACTTGATTTATGAAGCCGAAGACGAAACGGTTAGCTTCCAAAGAGTCCAGGGGCATGCATGGAACCCGCAAGAGGCACTCGTCCTTCACGCTCCACAGTTTCAACCACCTCCTCAATACAAGTACCAGCCCCAAGGTGATCCGGGCCAATCCTCCTCACAAGGAGGCGGTTTTCCTAACTTCCAAAGTTTACATGATTTATTGCAGGAAAACCTCAGTGAACCAGGAACACCTATAACATGGCGAGCAATACGTACACCCGGGTCGGAGCAATTGAGAGAAACATCTCCGACATTCAGGATGACATTGGGAACATCCGGGAGTACATGGCGGGGCACGGAGGAGGAGGTGATGATGAAGATGAGGACATGGACTAGGCGGGAGGAGTAGAGGTAGGAGCGGCTGGTTAGTGGTCCCACAGGTTAATCCCTTATCTCATGAACAATTTCCGACTTGTGTGCCGTGTGTTGAACAATTTACTTTCCTTTAACTCTTTTTACTTTCTGCATTATTTTTCTTTTTTTTAACCTTGTGACGTGGATGTTTGAACGATGGTAATTTAGGATGTTTGTTATGGTTTGGTGTAGTGTTTATTGATGAAACAGGTACATACGAGGCTTAGAGTACTAACATTAGTACTACTAAATCTAGGACAGCAAAACCGAGGCTAGGAACCTGTTTTTTTCACCTTTGCAGACTGTCTACACGGGGTCGTGTCCGGCCAACACGCCCCCGTGCCCATTGCCCAGACCTGTTGTTTGTTAAAATTCTGTAGATTTTTGCCAGACACGGGGTCGTGCCCAGCCAACACGCCCCCATGTCCACCTTCTGTAAGTTATCGTTACTGGCACTCTAACCACGGGGTCGTGTCCATCCGACACGGGGTGGTGTCCAGACGCCTAGTAATATAAAATTTTGCTTTTTTCACACCTTTTTAAACGTCCAATCAACCTAAAAACTTATTTTTGGGACACATTGAGGACAATGTGTAATTTAAGTGTGGGGGGATGCTAAAACCTTGAATCTTGCAAGTCCTAATTAAAAGCCTTACACAAAACTCTATTGGAACCGCTAAACACCCCAATTTTTTTCAAAAATCTTTCATTTTTCTTACTTGTCTAAGTTTAAGTTGGGAATTTCAAGTTCTAAAAAGGTGATATTTTTACAAATTTACAACCGATAGCGTCGTGATAAAAAGAACCAACATAAGAAAATTATGAAACAGCATGACAAGTTTAGTTAAAATTTGATTATATATACTTGATCACATAAAAACACATTCCCACAAAAAGTGAGTTTTGAGTCTTTATTGGGCATACAAATACACATCTTTAAACTAAATGCTCATTTTTCGTTTCTTGTGTGAATAGCCGCTTGGTTCTTACGACTCTAGAACTTGCCACGACGATACATTCCCGGTCCTTACCAACTTAAACCCGAGTAAGTAAATGACGGAGGCATAAGGACTAACCCTTTTTATTTCTACACCATTTATTTTTTTTACCACCTACCAAAAATCCCCCTAGTTAACCCCTTTGAGCCTAAACCTTTTCATTTCTTAACCCAAACAAACACCCTTTTACCCACCAAAACCCTTTTTCATTTTAAACCCTTTTTTTAGTAACAAAGCTCGGTTTTTGTGTGACTCTCTTATTTTGAAAAAAAAATTGATAAAGAAAAAGAAAAATGACGTTTGCAATAAACAAACAAAGCTCATCAAAAGAAGGCTTGTTTGAAGAATACTTCATTGAAATAAAAAGTCACAAAAACAATATGTTTTGCAAAAACCGACGCTTTTTACGCCTTTTCGCCCTTTTCTACTAACCACTAACCCAACCACCTACCTTTAACCCAAGCGTAACCATTCACCCCAAAAGTCCTCTTGATATTTACAAAGGTATATAGTTAAAAAGTAGGAGGATTGATTGCTTGGCAAGATTATGGTAGAAGTAAGTTCCATGCCGCTCTCGAGTGTTTCACAAAAATACATCTTCGGCCGAGTGTTGAGTGATCCCCCGTGAGGTATGTGAACTTGTATATAAATGGAATTTTAAAAAAAGGCATGTTATGCCCTAATAAGTAATTTATCTTATGTAATGTTTTAAATCATGACGAATAGGATTGTAAATAAATAAAAATAAAACTTAATAAAGAATCTTGGAAATCTCGACACTCTATGACAAGCCCAAAACCTTCTCTTCTACCTATTCCATTTGGGAGTGTAAAGCCACATTATAAAGAGTTTTGCTTGAGGACAAGCAAAGATTCAAGTGTGGGGGTATTTGATGTGTGCAATATGCAACATATAAATTACATCAATTGAGGCATAAAACTAACCCTTTTTTAGTACTAATGTTGGAAAAAGTGTGTTTTTGTCTTCCTTTTGTATTTTCAGGATTAAATGAGCTCAAATGAACAAAAGAAGCAAAAAAGCAGCTAAATCTAACAAAAATACAAGAAAAGGAATAAACGTTGCATTCCAAACCCCCCGACAGCATCTTCCCAAGCAAAACAAGAAAACAGAAGGCTGAACACGCCTCGTGCTCAGTGAGCATGGGGGTGTGCCCAAGTGTCTGCAGAAAAGACAAAGTTGTAGAAGCTTCTATCACCCACCACGGGGGCGTGCCCAGCGGACATGGGGTCGCGGTCAACTCTAAGATTCGCAGAATTTGGGGAAATCTTGATATTACAGATACGCTTCTGCACACGGGGTCGTGCCCAGCGGACACGGGGGCGTGGTCAACTATTGTAGACAAACTGCAATTAATGAAGAAAAAGAAGGAGAATGGACACGGGGCCGTGCCCAATGGACACGGGGTCGTGCCCGAGCTGCTGTTCAGGCTATAAATAGGGGTGCTTGGCTCATTTACAAACCATCCCTTGGCACACCACCTCTCTCACACTTCACCCACACTCCACCACCACCACAACACCATCATCCACCACCATTATCCATCATCCATCATAGAGTGTGTGAGTCGTCTCGGGATCCAAGATTGATCGTAAAAGTTCTTGACAATCAAAGGCCATGTTTGCCTAAGTCTCTTACATCACTTGGTGAAGACAAGTGTTTAGTGTAATACTTTTTATTTTTAATCTTTTGGCACCTTTTATTTGGTTATGTATTAATGACTTTAATAACTAGTTTCTTATGTTGAAGGTGGTTCTTCCTTATCGTTTGTCCGTGGTGTCTTGGCATTATTTTACTATCTATATAAAATAAAAGATTTTCACCATTCATATCTCCACGGTCTATATGGAGATATGTTGGCTACCTGGTCGGGGGTTAAGGGAACGGTTTGGCAAGAGTCTTGCCTTGTTCAGTGTATAGATCCTACAAGGACCTGGGTCAAATTTAGTAGGACCTCGTTCAATACCCATTGGTATTGGATGGCGGGGGTCCAAACTCTTTGATCCCCTCATATGTAAGCTACTATTAAAACTTTAACCCGACTACTTAGGACTGTATCCCTGCTGACTCAGACTACTTAGCCGAGGGTAACGTCACCTTCAAAAGAGGGGCCTACCACATTATGCATTAATAACTTAATTAATTATCTTTCAATAATCTGACCCTTTAGGATTGTATCTTTGTTGACTCAAACTACAGGGTTGAGGGTAACGTCACCTTCAAAAGAGGGGCCTACTACAATAACTAAGATAATCTCTTAAAAAGTGCAAAAGTGCGGAAATAATCAAAGGTTACACTACACACGAGTCAGATCCAAGTGATTCATCTTGTCTATCTGTTTTTATTTTATTTTATTTTTCTGCATTTTAGTTAGTTTTTTTTTCTTATTTAAAAACCTTTTTTCTAACTTTTGATTTGATTAGACATTGAGGATAAACCGGTACTAAAAGTTCTTGTATCCTTGGACGACCTCGGTATCTTACCAACACTATACTACGCTCACGATGGGTGTACTTGCCCATATGTGTGTTTAATGTTAGTAAATATCGTGTTTTATAAATTTAAAACTTGGCTAACATGTAAAAAAGGAGCTTAAAAATATATCACACTCGACACACATCACAAACCTTGTCTACAACTGTCTTTTTCTAATGACAACAAAAAAACTAGATTAAGGAGAAGAAGATTACACAGCTCTTTTTGACCCGAAACCTGAACAAACCTCTTTTTGACCCGAAACCATTTTGACACATTACACAGCTCGTCTAGTGAACCAAATATTTCCAACATTTAAACAACCGATATAATTTGATAATCACCGTATGATCTTTTAAGGAGAAGAAAATTTACCAAAACTAACAGTTATGCCGAAGTACTTAGTATTTTCTACTACTTGCTTAGATAAAGCCAAAGACCAGGTCTCAAAACTCAAAATCGATCATGCCCCGCTTGCCTGCAAAGATAAAATAATATTTATTGATAGTTAATGCTATTCTAACTGTTTTCTTTTAGATATTTATATTATGGTTTATTAAAGGACATGATTACCTAAGAGTAGTGTAAAGTGTGTCCCGGATGGTTAGGAAGACCAGCATAGTTGACCTTTGTCACCAAGGGATGAGAAGCTAGAAATTATGCTATAGTTTGTGTATTCTCCTATATATATATATATATATATATATTTATATATAGTCAAAACTTATATCAAAATCAAAACATAGATTAACTGAAAAAATCCAAAATATCGCTTCGGAAATGTTGCCGGCAGAAGCGTTGTTTTTGCCTTTTCAAGTTCAGTCTGCTTGTGAGTAACAAGGCTACAAAAAGATCAAGTAAAAAGATTTACAAACCCCTTTTAAAGTTCGCTCAAAGTAACAGGGCTACAAAAGATTTAGAAACCCCTTTTAAATATAGAAAATCAAGTAAAAAGTATTGAGGACGTCATACCAAGATTGACATGAACATCATCATCCACCTTCACATAGAACTTTGCATCCCATTTGGCGAATGCTGAGGAAAAGAATATCCGTGTTTTAGAAGTCAGCTCATGGTACCCTTCAACATGTTCCTGTGACGAATGACGATGATGATGATGATAAGATTAGAATCATTAAAATTTGAAATTTTGAAGTCGAAACAAATCAAGTATTACTCTTATTTTGTTTTTAGACTTACAAGCCTAAAGAAATCTTTATGTTGAGCTTCCTCAGAGTCAATCGCTCGATCTAAAATGGTCTTAGATATTGCACTGTAATAGAAACCAAAAAATGAGAAAGTAAAAGGAAAAATTAAGCACATTTTTCTTCTACTAGTGATGACCATTGTTTTCTACCAATGGCTGGCAATATGACTTGATGCAATGAAAAAAAAATTGACTTTTATCTTATTTGTGAAAATAACTGAACCCTTTCATTATTGTTTAGTACATGTGTTTTATGGCCTTTATCTTATTTGTGAAGTCATTGACAATGAATGTTATTGTGATGATCATACACGTTGCCAATTAAAACAAACCAAAAAGAAGCATAAACATATAAAGGTATACAAAAAGAGGGATAAAAAAGTACCTGTGACCGATCATGAGACGGACGATAATACCCTTTTCCTTCTCAAGCTTAAGTAGCTTTTCACCTACAAAAACAACACAAAGATTCAGCTATTTCTAGAAAAAGGCGATACCCATGTAGAAAAGTAAGTAATGTATAAACAACTACAGAAAGCAGTACCCCTAGGCATCCACGTTTCTCTAATCGAATCTCGTCGCCTTCTGCTACTAAAAGAAGTGTTAATCCCAATTACCATAAACACCTTTTTTCTACTCTCACCTCGTGTCTCCATCTGTCTTGTGAAGTTGTAAATCATCACGGATCACTTCCTCGGATGAACTTTGATTGCTGGACAGCTCCAATCTCAGCTCTGAAATTGAACTTTCAAGTGACCTGATAGACCTCAAAGAATCAAACAAATTATACTTCAAAGACAAAGATCAAAACTAAACCACTTAAAAATATATATAATTGATGTATTATATTGGTGAGTTGGGTTGGCTGGTTAACTCAGTATCCTGGAACGGGGTGTAGGTTGCATTAAGATGGTTGTAAAAAGAGCAATCTAAAGATTCCAAAATCCTAAGTCTAGATCTTAAAAAAACTATTTTAAGAAAAAAGCAAACAAAATTCCATTTTATCAATATATTTATATTAAGGTAACCTGAAATATTAGATTTAATAAAAAGTTTTATTCTTTGGCTCATCCCATGAAACCTTGGTATCATCAGTCTTTACGTCCACGTGCTAGGCTAGAAAATGGTGTTAACAGTGTAATACGAATAAGTAACATAATGATACAGGATACTGGAATAGAGTGTGGTTCACTCTATCGATGTAATCAGGCTACGTCAACGGATGAACCTAAAAGGGATTTTCTTTTTGTTAATTTAAGTTTTAGTAAAGTTTATAAATAAATAACTCAACTAATAGTTTGATCATTAACTAATCATTCGTTGTCCATAAAAGGATGCTTTTGCTTAAAAAAAGCATATAAAAATAAAGCAAAATGTTGTTTTCGTCCTTGAGATTTGGCCAGTTTTGCGACTTTCATCCAAAGGTTTGTTTTTCCGCATCTTGATCCAAAAAGTTTGAAATCTTGCCATCTTCATCCAACTCATTAACTCCATCCATTTTATAACGTTAAGTCATGGGTATTTTACCTTTTTTAGACAGTTTTTGTTATGATTAAAGGGTTTGGGAGGGGAGAAAGTCAATAAAGGTGGATCATTATTTCTTATAGTGTCCTTTATTTTAATGGAAAGATCTCAAACCTTTTGGATCCATAGGCAGAAAAACAAACCTTTGGATAGAAGTCGCAAAAGTGACCAAACCTCAAGGACGAAAATGGCATTTTACTCTAAGCTAATACTCGCCAGTTTAATCAACAGTTAATGAAATAAAAAGATTAAAAATTCACCTTATTCACCAGTGGCTTATAGATCACTTCTGGGAGATAAGCCAATGTTCTTCCTCCAATCTCTCCTGTTTCGGAGGCTTCAGCGGCTTTAGCTCGACTTGTAACACCCTTAATATTTGGACGGAATTTAATTAATAATTATATTAATTTCATACTAATCAGAGTTTACAAAAACTTTTCGTGTTTAAAGACCATACATATTTGTGATAGTACCCAAAACAAATCCAAAATAGTACATAACAAGTTTTAAGTTAACCCTTGTTAGTCAACTATCAACTAGTTTAAAGGATTCAAAACACGGTTAACAAAACATTTACAACACGATTAAAATCTAGACAAAGTTAAGTTTGGTGCGGAAGCTTCAAAATGCGTGTTCGGTTCTTGACAATGTACTTGATCACCATCCGGGAGGACCTCATCCATACCTAGGGTCAAACCACTAAAAACATTAGTTTTGACATTAATACAATACATATAAACGAATTCCGACATCGAAAAGTGACAAATAAAATACGAGTTTTCTGGGCTCCACCGTAACTTACGGTGTCTACCGTAAGTTACGGTAGACCCTGAATGACTCTGGTCTGCCGTAACACAGGGGTCTACCACCGTAACATTTTTGTTTTCCACCGTAAATTACGGTGGAGACTGTAATTTACGGTGGACTCTGTGATTTTGCCATTTGACTATTTTGTTGATTGTGCCCAAAACCGCATACCGTTTTAGACTATTTCTATCCTGTATGTCTGTAAATTCATTACGGGCATATTCATTTGATTATCATACCAACAATTGATTCACCGATCATACGGCTAAAAGTTTCTATGCTATTATTTATTCGACCCATTCCAACTATAAGTGTATATTTCCAGTTTCTTATTCTAAGACCTTTTAGATGCCATTACCCAAGTTCCCGGGCTTGTACATCTTGGTGTGTTTGCGCTATTCATGACTTTGTGTTCCCTTGGGACTAAAAGCTCGTTTCCTCGGAATTCAACATTCCGTTTTAAACGGCCTTTTCAACATACCCCCATTTATTATTCCAATATCCTGGATTCACAACTTAAAGTATCATAGCTAGGTTCATAAGCTTAGTGCAATCCCACACTTAACAACTTACGAAACCATCATATCACTATTGTCATGATTCCTTTTATGGTATATATTCAACCCGTTTGACTATCTAGTGAAAACCATCACTTCATTAACAAGTCAAACCCAATCCCAAGTCTTTATTTTGCCCCGTTTGATGTTCAAGTGAACTACGCCACTTTAGAACACGTCAAACGCATCCTTTACACTACGATTCTGTCTATACACTAAACTCAACCATATATGCATAATTTAATGAGACTCAAGTCACGTACCTTTAGAGCACACCCTTCAAGCGTGTATCTCCTCCTCTGGCTTGTCCACTTGACGATCCGGATGCTTGGCCTAAAGAGTTTAATTCAACTTACATTTAGAACCCTTTTCGTAATTATAAACACATAAAGGCCACAATAGTCAATTATATGTTTTTATTCGATTTTCAACATATTAATTCTCCACATAGGCATTTCAACAAACACCTAGTGGGTCAAACTTGCACATGATTATTACCAAGTTTATGACTTGTTAACTTGTCTAAATAAACTTCAATTAGGAAAATATATACATATTTTCAACCGAAATATTTCAGAGATTATCACATAATTTCAGTTTACACTAATCAAAAGTCTTAGTCTTAGTGCTTATCAAGTTCTACTAACTTGGTAATCACCCACTATAGTGATTAAGAACCTTACAATCATCATGCAAGATTTTGACAAGAATTCATCTAGGGTTTGTCCCTAAACCTTATATCTCTTCCAATTTCATTCATGCATGACACAATCAAGCTCAATTTCAACTTTTCATGATTTGTCTAGAACTTGAGATGAATCGAAAATACCAAAAATTTACATACCTTATGATCCCTACAACAAGGAGACCACTAATCCATATTCAGATTTTGATTTGAACTTGATTTGAGCCTTCAATTTGTGGTTTTTGTGAATACTAGGGTTTTGGAGAACGGGGGTCGCCCTTCTCTTGCTTCTGATCGACCAGACATCCCCAAATGGGGTGTTTGGTTTTGTTTTTAATTAAAAATCAATAATACAAGTTTCATTTTTACAACATGAGCCCCTTCACTTTTGTTTAACATATAGTTTGGTCATTCTAACCCTATTTCGAGTTATTTCTAGACTTCTAGTTAACTAGGTTATAATTCCCTAGTTAAATAAATTCTTGTTTATTTATACTTTATAACTCTAATATAAAGTTTTATATTTTCAGGATGTTACAAGCTTCTTGAGAAGCCCTGTGTTCTTCCTCCTTTTTACAGTCAGATGAGCCATTTTTAAAATGCAAAATCAAATATCATATAGATAAAGAAACAAAAACAAAAATACTTTTATTAGATGGTTTAACAAAGCATATTACATGAAAACAGTTACCTTCCTATGAGATCCATGCATGTATACTCGTCATGAGGAAAAAGGTATCTCATATCAACTCTCCCTGCTATTATCTAAAACAAAAGAAACTTAAAAAAAGCATATAAAAATAGAGCAAAATGCCATTTTCGTCCTGATTAGTAGCTTCAAGCCAATAAATCTTCTCCCTTAATGCCTGAAATAAAACACCAGATTTTTTTTAATAATTCATAGCTATATTTTATGAAAAAAGAATTATCACGCATGTTAACACACGTACCTATAATTCAAGCGTTGAACCACCACCACGAGCACAAAGTTCTGCCTGCAAACACTCTAATTGTTGTCTCATTTTTAACATTTCACTTGACATTAGATCTCTGTTCACCACCGGCTTATTTTGAATGTTCGTTGCACGATTAGCATACTTTAACGTGTTCAAAGTTTCCTTAGCTTTTATATCAGCCGGACTAACGCAAGCTGGGAATAAATAATTATTAAATTAACAATTTTATGCAAAATCTAATACCTTTGTAACAAAATAGTACAATTAGGATCTAAAAAAGTTACCAATCGTAACAGCGTTTATATCAGCCGGTCTAACGCAAGCAGGCTAGTTGAGTATGTATTATCTACAATAGAATTCTTGTTCTAAGAAAAATTTATCATTTCAAACCTGTAAGAGGCGCGTAAGTTTGCTATCACGATATCGAACATGAGCACCTTCTTTCCATTTCTTTTTATCGCCAAGGGCACTAATGACATTTCCGAGCGCAAGAAGGCCCTTGTTAATATGAACCCCTGTTTCCAAAACACACAAAAAAGAAGAAAAAAATCACGTTTGTATTTTTAGTATCAGGCATAGCGAACAGCCTAACACAACTAATAATCGTTATGAGTACCTTCTTTCAATTGCATGACATCTGAACCTGTTCTTTTAGCCCGTTCTGATCCAGCAAGATCCACTAAATGCAACTTAGCACAAAGATACTCATCACTTATAGATTCATTCAAATTATTATCACCAGAATTTGTTTTGCGTATCTGTAATTGCTCTGGGTATAACATAGCCATTTAGCATAATCATTGGTTGATAAAACAGATAGATTACACACTGAAAAAATGCAGAATAAAGGGTCACCCCTAGGCCCTAACTATACCCTTAATCGAACATATAGTCCCTGGAGTTGCATAGCCCTCTCTTTGTCAAGCTGCTGTTCTAAAACAAGTACCAGCAGTGCAAATTTGACCTGCTTGCTAGCAGCCCGATTCATTGCATTAGGCGGAAGCCCTGTTGCCATTGCTTGTTGATTGCCCATTCTTGCCCATTCTATCAATTCAAATCATTTATTTCTGCTCCGTCAATTTCAGATTCAAGTTCACCTAATTACTCGGAGGATTTTAACATCACACTAAGACACAATATAAACCATATATCAAATCATGAATTTCCTCACTTTCAGATTCAAGTTAACCTACTAAATACTCGGAGGATCTAAACATTACACTGAGTTGCAAATATGCAATATAAACAGTACATGAAATCATGTATTTCCGCTAAGTCAATTTCAGATTCAAGTTAACCTAACTACTCGAAGTATCCAAAATTCAGTAACGTAAGAGCAACAGAAGATTAGAAACTTACTCAGCCAGATCGCCTAACTGACGGAGGAGTTCGACGAGTCCGGCGACGGCGACGCCGTCAAGCACCACCTTCGGATCTTCTATATTTGTCTCCGTGTACAGCAGCTCGCGTCAAGCACCGCCGTCAAGCACCGCCTAACTGATGAAGTTTTCGCGTTCAGGAGAAGCCACCATGGATGCCGATCTCAGAGCTCGGATACGCTTTCTCTTTCTCTCTCTACTAACCTTTTTTAGTTTTGTTTTTGCAATGTCGAATAAGCAGATCGGAGAGAGTGAAACAGAGCGTGTGCGTCATCTTTCGTCGTCGCCGATTTCACCATTTGGGAGGTGGAGCCTAGGGATTTATCGAGTACTTCTCTCCAGGGCAGGTTTTCTTGTGGGAGGTTTTGAGAGGGAGAGAGAGAACGAAAGAGAAAGAAGGCAGTGGTTTGAAATTTGAAATGAGATTTTGTGTTTTGAGAGAGAGACAGGTGAAGAGACACGGATTTGAATTATAAAAATTTTATTTATTGTATTATTAATATTAATATTAAATAAAATTGTTATTTATGACATGATCAACGCCTAAGTGGCATGCCTAGATGATTAACAAGTATGCAAAATTACATCAGCTCTACTTCTCCTTTTATATATAAGTAGATAAAGATTTGTTGTAGTTAAAACAATAATTATTTTAAAGAACAAACAACTAAAAAGATATATAAAGGCTCAAACTATCTACACACCAAGTGTGTAGATAGCCACCCCATAAAGTTCTTTTTTGTCCTATATGCACACCCTGTAGTGTCGAGCTGTGGCCAAAGCGCGGCGTTTTGGTCCGGTAAACCAGACAAAGACTGACGGGTCTGTTGACCGGACCAAAACTAGGCGTTTTGGCCCTGTCAACCAGACACCCGGTCAGTCTTTTGTCTGGTTGACAGGACCAAAACGCGGACAAAGCTCGGTGTTTTGGTCCGATCAACAGACCCGTCAGACACCCGTCAGTCTTTGTCTGGTTGACCGGACCAAAACGCCGCGCTTTGGACACAGCTCGACACTGCAGGGTGTGCAGTGCATATAAGACAAAAGCCCCCTTTTTGGTGTGCATATAGGCACATTGGTGTGCCAATAGGTACACCCTATATAAAAGCTTGAAGTTAAAGCTATTCTGGGATGGGTGGGGGTTGGGACAGGTAAGGGGCCTTAGCAAAACTTGGGGTTTTAAATCTCTTTTAGAACCCTAGTCCTGCCAAAAATCGTGTACATCACGACCTTCATGTTCACACTAAGTCATGGCTGCATCAAGAGGAAGGGAAGGGATCACCTATCCATCGGTCTCTTAGTAGCCCTCATGTTTGAATTCAAGTTTGGTTGATGGTTCATGCGAGCACAAGTTGTTAGGATCGGAGGCTCTAGTGATTGTGCTTGTTTGTATAAATTGAGCAAATCAATAGAAATGAACAAAGTTTAAGTGCAGCGGAAATAAAAAACAAACTTTGTAAACACAATCAAAGGAGAATATAGTTTGATAAACATTTGCTTTTCATAAAGTCAAAAGATTACAATTCAGAGCAAAAGATTACAATGCAAGCTTACAAACTAAACTCCCCCTCAGCCTGATACCCCAAAGTTGGTTGCACAAGATGAAAGGATTGAATTGAGGAGAAGAACTCACTCAAAACGATCAAATGTAACAGTACAGAGTACTGTTCCATTTATAGACAATCCAAACTACTGAGGCATCTCAGCTGACGTCACCATGAAAGCGACGTGTAACAGCCTAACAACCTGTATCCACTGTTCTTATACAAACACTGCTAATCTTAACCACTAACTATACATAAAGCAGATGACATACTAAACTACTGCTCTCTCTTTACATCAGTGCTTTCCTCAAGGTTGATCAGTCCTTGATTGGGCAGTGCTTTGTCATCAGTATATTGTACCAGCAGTGCTTAGTTCTCAGCAGTCTTCTGGGCTTCATTAGTAGTTTTGAAGAACAGCAGTAGTTGTATCCGGGCAATGGATATAAGACCATCAGCTGTTATAATCACTTTCAAGGGAGAAGACTTAGTGTAAATAGCTGCTTATTGTGAATCAACTGTTGTGAACCGGTTTTGGCTTTCATTATATGTTCCTCTGGTAGGGTTCAATCCCAATAATCTCCCCTTGGAACAGATAATGCCAAAACCCTTCATTATTCTGGATTTTTATTTCTCATCAGAAGTTCCCTTGCTTGTCTTTTAAATTCTTTGGAAGTTGTGTCATCCTCATCCCTGCACAATGAAAGGTCAAGGAGATCTTGTAGATCTTCAACACCAAGGCCCAGTGCTTCTTTCCTTGATATGTACTTCATTTCACCATTGATCAGATAACCACTTTAGTATTTTTAATCTCAATAGGTTTCTTGGGAGAGATTTATTTGCAGATGAGCTTGAAGATTTTGGCCTTGAGAAAAATTGTAAAGCAGTATCCTGAACTTCAGACATTCGTTTAAAAGCTTCTTCTATGACTTCATTTGCTGCAGCTATGTCTTCTGCAGCTTCTTGTTCAATCAGCTCTTGCCTTTTTCTTTGTTCAAGTTCAGTGTCTGAGATATCTGTTGCAGGTTTGGTTAATACCTTTTTGACAAGGTTTTGAAGGCTCACTGAGCTCTCTTCTTTTAGACCCATTTTCTTGATGGCTTCTGTGAAGTACTCAGCTTCCTTTTCCTTTTCTTCTTCACTAGTCAGCTGTTTTCCCTTTTCTTGTTTTTTCATAAGGATAGGATTATCTGCTGATGTGATCAGTGACTTAAGAGCATTTAGCTGTTGCTCTATCTTGTTGTAGTCTGGATTTTTAGAAGTGTCTGAGACTGTTATCCTTCTTTTCTTCAGCCGTTCATAAGCCCCGCCGGTATACTGCTTTTTCCATTTTGCAATGGCTTCAGCAGTATCCACCTTAGCATCTATCAGTTCCTCTTTCTTCTTTTTGTACTCGGATGTAAGATCAGCAATAAGCCTTTTGTATTTGTTCCAATTAGGAGCCGTCTTCTTCTTTCTTGGATCATTTTTAATCTTTTCAATTCTGTTAGCTTCATGCTTTAAAGCGATCATTGGCCATTCTTGAAAATGTTTTTCTTCAGCTGAATAGAATTTTTCTTTCATTATATATGCAAGATATTCTTTTCTCATTGCTTTTCGTTGATCTGTTTTTTCTTTGCTCAGATCTTGTGCAAAGTCTTCCATTAGCTTGACTTTTGTGAGCAAGAGTACCATTCTTTCTGCAATGGCTTCATCACCTTCATCTTTGCATTCAAGTTTAGCTCTGATCTTAGCTTGCCTTGCTTTCATCTCGAGATATTCATCCACGTTTTCTGGGACTATGAAGCCAATGAGAGAGGGAAATCTTCTTTTTGAAGGATCTTCGTCGTTGTAAAATTGTCTCATCTCATTTTTCACGGCTTCTAGTTCCAGTGGATATTTTGCGGCAATAGGATCATATTTTTCATCAGTAGCCTGAGTTGTTTCTCTTTTTCTTTTGTGAAGCTTTGGAGGGAATTTTGGTTGTGATGTAGGAAGGATGAGAGAAGTGGTGGATGGTTGACTAACAGCTGTTGAAACAATTTGTGTCTCAACCTCTGTTGTCATTACATCTACTGATGTGTCAGTAGTTGTCTTCTGCTTTTGAGCAGGGGTTGAAGGCGGTGAAGTTGTTTTTGGTAATGTTGATGGAGAATCATCATCAGGAATGAAAACCCTTCTCCTTTTTATTGTAGGAGAGGCTGATGATGTCTTGGGTGGATCAGTGGTTTGAGTGATGGAAAGTGTCTGACTAACAGCTGTTGAAACAATTGGTGCTTCAACCGCTGTTGTCATTACAACAGATGTTGTAACATCTGGTGTCTTCTATTTTATGATAGGAGGTAATGGTGGTAGGGCAGTGGTAGTGTGTGTTGTAGTGGTGTGTGTTGAAGATATGGCAACTATTTGACAAGCAGTTTTTGAAACCACTGTCGTATTAGCTGTTTGGATGGAAGTTGGAGATTTTGTGGTTTGAGGTTTAGAGCCTTTTAGAGGTGGTTTAGATGTCTGTTTTTCTTGTTCTGGTTCAATATACAGGCCATCTTCTATTCCCTTCTTTTTCAACTTGATTTTCTCCCCCTTTTTGGCATTATCTGCAAGGGGTTTATCCATGAAAAGGATAATAGAGAGAGCTTTTCCAGTGGTGCTTTGGATGCTGGCCTTTATAGCCTTAATGTCTGCTTGAGTATCTTTGAATCTTGATTCCACCATGTTTGTCATCATTTGTACATGTATTGCATGCTGCTGATCAGCCATTTGTTTTTTGTCTTTCAAGCAAGGGTTGGAATAAGTTCCATAACTCATTTGCAGTAGGTGCAGGTTGTGTAGGTGCTTGAGCTGGAACAACAGTGGATTGTGCTTTTTGAGCGTTTAACAGCTGCTGCACCATATCCTTTATCTCAGCAACTGATGTTTCAAGTTTTTCAACTCTGCCCGTCAATTCCTGATATTTTGAATCATCACCCACGTTAATGGGATCATCTGAATCCCCACCAGCAGTGGTTGTATCAATGTGTGACTTAGGAACCGAGTCCGAAAAATCACCCATTGATGCCCCTTGTTCTTGGTACTGGGGACTTCTTTCTTCAGCACTTGATAATCCTTTGATGGTACCAGTGGACAAAACAGCCTCACTAATGGTTATCAGTGGTGCTATGGAAGAAATTGCCTTCAAGGGAGTCTGACTAATGAAACAATTGTCCAAATGTAGATCTGTTGATCCAACGTTTGTAGTTGCTGCTCCACTTGAACTACTGACAGGAGTTACTTGTAACTCCTGCAGTGTAACCTCCTCAATTGTTGGTGGGATAGCAGGTGTAGTAGCATCAGACCCAGTCACTTGTGGGGGTATACTCTCAGTGACAGGTGATAGAGAGGAACTGGTTTGTGTCTGAGCTATAGCAACTGCATGCAACAAGGGTATTATTGATTGTGGCATTATGATTGGTGAGGGTATGGGTGTTGAAAGAGACATGTCCTTGGGATCAGGACTGAGGAAGATGGATCCGATTAGGTCCAGAGCTTCATATTGTGGGGTCCCTGTGCTTACAACCTGATCCTTTTGTGAGGATGCAGGAGGAGTTTTAGGTAAAGGTGGAGATCTTTCTACCAACTGCTGTGAGGAAGTAGCAGCAGTGGTTTGTGGTGACATTTGTGTTGTCACTGGCAGTTGCTCTGGGATCTCATCTTCCAGAGTTGCCTTTTTCTTGAGTTTGGTGGGCTTTTTGTAAGATTTCTTTTTGGTCTTTTTGGTGGTGGCAGGTGTGGGTTTCAAAGCAGTGGTTGTGCTGCTATGATCACCTGGAGCAGTGGGCTCAGCAGCAGATGTCTGAGGAGCAGTGGTAACTGCTAAATTCTGCTCAGACACCTCTGCTTTTGTTTTTATAGGTGCCAACATTCTAGTGAATGTTTCAGGTGTTAAACCTTTTATTTTGAAAATAAACACCTTGTTTGAGCAAATTTTCATTTTCTTTTTCAAATTTTTGTTTAAAATAATAGCTTAGAAACCTTGGAAAAAGTAGAAATGATTTGCTATCAACATTCTTTACCAAATCATTAAAGATCTCCTGGGAATAGTTGTAATTTTCATTATTTAAAATAGCGTAACCCAGACATTGAATCTTCAATGGTATTTCGTTAAAAGCTGTTGTTTTATTTGAAACACACATCAAAAGTGTGTGAAATAAAAACCTTGGTGCAGAAGGGAAGTAACCTTTTTGTAAGGTATCTACCTTTGATTTTTCTGCATACCCTCTTTTCAGAAAATCAGTTTTCATCTCGTCTTTGGGAAAAGAAGTTTTACCTTTCTGATCATCGAGCTTAAAGACTTCTGAAATTGATAGTGGAGAAATTTGAACTGCTTTACCCTGTATGGAGGAGTTGATGGCTACTACTGTATCGTCTTGTTTTTCAAGGGTAGCATTTTTCCAAAACTCTCTCTGGGTTTGCAAGTAAATGGGAGCATCTGCCGTTAACAAAGTTTTGTACTTTGATTCAGATAAAGTGTCGATGATGGAATCGAATGTGTGGTTGTTTGTGGGTTTTGTGAGTAGACCCAAATAGTTATGAGGGGATTTGTATGGTATTTCAACGGATTCAGCGGCCGTTTGAGCGACCTCTTTGGAAGATGATGGTGATTTTGTTTTTTATTTTGATTTTGATTTCGTCATTTTGAAAAGGAAGAAGAAGAACAGAGAATGATTTGGGATGAAGAGTGATTTGAGAAGAAAAGTTGGAAACTGCTTTGAGAAGAGAATTTTGGAATTCAATTCGACAGTGTAAAACCTTGTTTGGGGTTTTGATCAGGGTTTTATTTAGGGAAAAAGTAAGTGCTGATGTGGCAGTAGTTACAAAGATCTGAAGGCTAAAAACTGACCACGTGTCAACCTCTGATGAAATGGATGAAGAGTGGAGGACAGTTGTTTTAAGAGCCACTGATGAAGCAGGCATCAGTGGTTACAACGGTAATAATGTGATAACAGTGGATGATTTTTACTATCAGTGGATAGCATATCAGTGGATAAGACACTGATTTTGAGCATCAGTGCTTGCCAAGAAAATGAAAGAACAGTGGTTGACTTTCAGCAGTGGACAATATTTAGGAAGCAGATGTTTGAACAAAACAGTGATTAGGGTTAAGGTAATGGTAAGGATTTGAAGATTAGTATAACAGCAACTGTTAGTGCACCAGTGGATAAGCTTTTACACAGATTTTCATTCAAAGTTTTGCCACAAGTCAAATACAGATTTTGAAACTTTTATAGAATCCTGACAGTGGTTTAGTATCCCAGATGATGAAAATTTTTTACCCAAGTATTTCAGGGTCTGTTAACAATCAATCTTTTGCCCAGTGTAAAAACAAACTTGAGATTGACATGACCTTGACACTTGTACCATTTCCTTTTGATCTATTTTGAGGATAAAATTACCAACAAAAAAAAAGGTAATATATCCTGACAGGAGATTGAAACTTTTACTATCAAAAACCAGTAAAAAGTTCAAAATATATTATTCAAAAAAAATGAAGAATGATATATCCTGCTTTATTTAAGAAAATCCTTTTCCAAAAAAAATACTTAAAGGATTTCCGAAAACAACACCAAAAGGATCTGATATATTTTTCAATAAAACACATAATCATATCATTCTCAAGTTTTATGAAAATGGTCAGTGGTTTGACAATAGTGGTATGAAATTGTAAATCCATTTTGACCACTGTTTGGTACCATTTTCTTGTTAATTGATTGACAACAGAAATGAGGACACATGTTCACATGAGTTTTTGAAAACCCTGCTGTGGACTTTGTTACCATGTGAAGATTCTGAAAATTTGTCTAGTCCTCTTGTAACTTCATTCACTGGGAATGCTATTGTTACCTGAACTTTCATGAACCAATGATTGCACATAGTTGCTTAATGACCATTGTTACCCCAATCTTTGACTCTTAAGTGTTTTATGTTTATACTCTTTTCTTCTGACTTCAAAAGTCTTGAGATAAACACACTTCTGAGTTTTTGTGAATTTTCTTCTTCCCTTTTTATCCTTCCCATTCGTAAATAATGAAATACTTACTGGGAGGTCTTTATTGAAGGAATACTTAATCCAGAATCATTTTGCAGTAATGCTTTAAGAGAATTGGCCATATTTGTACAAATTTTTGACCAATCTCACATTACATATGATACAGACTATCCTGTTTTCTTAATGTATTTTAACAGAGTTGATTTGTTCCTTTTGAGGATCTCAACCTGTTTTCAACACATAAGTTCTTATGACTAAAGTTTTAATTTCCCTCTTTTTATGTTAGCAAAAACACTAATGTTTTATGAACATAGGCTTTTGTTAATCTGAGGTTCATACTTTAGCATCTAACATAGTGACATCACAAGTTTCATAACAACAGTTGAAATCAATTTTGAAAAGAAGAAATAATACCATAGTTTAACAGACATCACTTGTTGTGTGAAATTTGGGTGTCTTATGACATCTTGGTTGTTTTACAGAGTGTTTGAATAACAGTTTTAAACGTGATTACTCGTTACTCTGTTTTTCAACTAAATACAACCAACCTTAGTATCAATGAATTTTGAGCTGAACAGTTATGTCAAATTGATTGTTAGATCGATTTTGACTGTCCTGGCTCTGATACCAATTGTTAGGATCGGAGGCTCTAGTGATTGTGCTTGTTTGTATAAATTGAGCAAATCAACAGAAATGAACAAAGTTTAAGTGCAGCGGAAATAAAAAACAAACTTTGTAAACATAATCAAAGGAGAATATAGTTTGATAAACATTTGCTTTTCATAAAGTCGAAAGATTACAATTCAGAGCAAAAGATTACATTGCAAGCTTACAAACTAAACTCCCCCTCAGCCTGATACCCCAAAGTTGGTTGCACAAGATGAAAGGATTGAATTGAGGAGAAGAACTCACTCAAAACGATCAAATGTAACAGTACAGAGTACTGTTCCATTTATAGACAATCCAAACTACTGAGGCATCTCAGCTGACGTCACCCTGAAAGCGACGTCTAACAGCCTAACAACCTGTATCTACTGTTCTTATACAAACACTTCTAATCTTAACCACTGACTATATATAAAGCAGATGACATACTAAACTACTGCTCTCTCTTTACATCAGTGCTTTCCTCAAGGTTGATCAGTCCTTGATTGGGCAGTGCTTTGTCATCAGTAGATTGTACCAGCAGTGCTTAGTTCTCAGCAGTCTTATGGGCTTCATCAGTAGTTTTGAAGAACAGCAGAAGTTGTATCCGGGCAGTGGATAGAAGACCATCAGCTGTTATAATCACTTTCAAGGGAGAAGACTTAGTGTAAACAACTGCTTATTGTGAATCCACTGTTGTGAACCGGTTTTGGCTTTCATTATATGTTCCTCTGGTAGGGTTCAATCCCAACACAAGTCTCATGGATTGATTTCTTGTTGGGTTTCGGTCTAGCATGTTACTCACGGTAGACACTCTTTTCTCTGCTTGGTTGAAGTATAACCTAAACGCATAAAAGTTTACGAAGATATTTCTTTCTTGGTGATAATAATTCCTTATAACCATGGTAGGGACATGGTTCCGTAATGCGTGATGATACTGGCCCGTGAGCAAGATTAGCGTATGAATAGCATGTATCGTGCATGGTAGGGGTTCGGTTTGGGTACGTGTCTTTTTTGTTAGAGTTTCAATGGTTAAGTTTGATGATGATGTTGGATTGTATTTTGATTTGTGAACACCTATTAGGATTGTTAACTCGATCGCGTGAGAGGATCTGTAGAGTTTTATTAACATGGAAGAATTCATAAATAGGTGGTTGATTACTTTGGATTGTGTTGCCCTTTGACGCTCTAGCCTCTTTTGATCTTGTGAGCGCTATAACAAAGGTGAGTTCTTGAGCCCACTGTTTTTAAAACTTTGGGCTAGTGTGCACGCAAAACTTATATGATTATTTTATGAAGGAAGTTATGAAGATTTTTATGTATGTATGAAATTCATGTTTACTGGTATGGTTTTTAAGCATGAAACATAAGTAGGGTTTTATATATGTATTTGTGTGAAGGCGAACATTGATTAGAATTATATATACTTATATTTATACCTATTTACACACACATATATATAATATATATACACACACACTCAAGTCGCTTTTTGGTGAGGTGGACGAAAGACAGCGAAATGTTAAGGAGAGATAATGGTTTGATGTTGATATGGAAGAACTAGTAAAACCGACTTGTGTGAGGGGTGGGAAGAAAGAAAGAGTCGTTTTCAGATATCTCAGCGGGGCAATAGAGAGGATAAATGTTTTTTTCAGGTGTCAGGTTGGCACATTTTTAATCGCTGAGGAAGCTTTGATAATCTCAGAATTATAAAGGGTTTTCTGTGAAGTTTGAAGTTTGCACGTACGTCAAATCACCAAAGATAGATCTGATGAAGTTTTCCCAAAAAAAAAATAGTTGGGCAACCGACTTACAATAAGTACAATTTTCTAGTGTGATGTACTACCAGTATCACCCATTTATAACAATCAAAAAACAACACACAATATAACAACCAGAGATCAACTAAACAAACAATAAACAACAAGATCCACAAACAGCAAACTGTGTCAGAGGCCAGATTCCAAGTTCGTCACTCTATAGGTGCCTGGACAAGCATAACACATGTGCACAATCTACTATTACCAACAAAACAACAGAAATAATATGCACAATAACAATGCAACAGATAATCAAATAGACTCGATCAAGTGCCGGTCCGACTAGCCCGGTGACAGCAATACCTATGACTCAACAATAGAATGAATCAATGAGAAAACAATAAAGAGATTAAGAACAATCTCATAGTGGGTGCGTATAACTCCAAGCACAATTAGAAGTGTAGTTTTCAAGAACTACAAGATTTGACCCATAACAAGTCACAACAAATACTTCTGATTAGTTTGCCTTGAACCTTCTAGGGTATCAGAGACTAACGCAGATCTTCTAATAAGCAACACACAAACCCTAGATAAGGATTTCTCTTCCCATATCTCACCGGCACAGATCCCAAGAATCCAGATCTACAATAACACCTCTCCGATCAAAGCTCTTGGGGCAAGAAACCTTAAACACAACACGAAAACAACAAAATATCATAAATCAACAAGCGGAAGACATATCAAGAGCTCTGTAGCTCTGATACCAGTAAAATGGTATGAAATCAACAGATCGACACACAAAATAGCGAGAAAACAGGTGACAAATCTTTATTATTTACCCAAACCTAAAAAAACACCCCCAAATCCCTTGATCTTACAAACTGTAAGATCTGAATACAAAATACAAAATCTGATCAACTCAGTTGATCTATAACAGTGATCACACACGATCACAAGATCTATCAAGGATCTTTCAGCAACTACACAAAATACAGGGGATACAACGAGAGAGAAACAGAGAAAATGTGTGTAAAAAATGGTGTGTGAATCCAGATTTAGGAGGGTTTTATATGGATCCAGATTTTTGGTTGGGTCGGGTTAGGGTATTTGGGGCTTCACTGTCAAGAATTTTAACCCGAAATTATGAGCGGGGAAATGAAATTGAGGAGCTCTAATAACATGCCACATCAGCCCAAATATTTTCATTTATTATATAGATAATATAAGATAAGATTTCAAAAGCGTGCCATCTAACTCAAAATCAAGTGTTTACAGCTGCATTTCAAGGTTATTATTTCTTATTAGAATTTAGAAACATAAAGGAAAAAAAAAAAGGATAAATTACAAGTTTTGTCCTTTATCTTTAGGGTACTTTACAGGCGGTGTCCTTTTTTTCAAATGTTGACAGGTGGTGTCCTTTATTAGGTATTTTGTTACAAGTTTTGTCCTTTCCACCCAACCTGGTTAAAAAACCATGTTAATTGTTGGGTGTAAAGGACTAAACTTGCAACAAAATACCTAGGTAAAGGACTAAAATTGCAACAAAATACCTAGTAAAGGACACCGCCTGTCAACAATTAACTGGGTTTTTTAACCAGGTTGGGTGGAAAGGACAAAACTTGTAACAAAATACCTAATAAAGGACACCGCCTGTCAACATTTGAAAAAAAGGACACCGCCTGTAAAGTACCCTAAAGATAAAGGACAAAACTTGTAATTTATCCAAAAAAAAAAAAAACGCAGTCAGTATGACACTAATGAATAACATAAAAAAATAAAACATACTTTAAAGTCGTTAAATAGAGTAAATTGTTGTTTTGGTCTAGGTGATTTATAGCAAATTGCTATATTTTACAAATATAAAAGTCTTGCAAATTACAAACCAACGTTTCAATTTATTGCGATTTCAGTCTAAAGGACTAACTTCATCCACTTTGCTATTAAGTCCAAGTCACATGTCAAACATGTGATGGGCTATTTCGTAAAATTACATCTCAATGAAGAAAAAATTAACCTTTCAATGGGTCAAAAAACTTGTTCATGTAAGGACCGAAAGAACAATTTACTGTAAAACATATGGAACAAAACAATAAATTTCTCTCTAAGTTCCTTTTATGGGTTGGTAAATATAAATAATTTATTAGATTAATTATTAGTTAATGAATAATTAGTATGTTACCCGTGGGTAAGTAGCACCTATTTATACCAAAATATAGTATGAAATTGGACCATTAATTTTGCACGTAACGTATTTATACCAGAATAAAGTATAATATTGGACCATTGATTTTATTAAACTTATTAGTAGACATTTTAGTTTTGTTTAACAAAACTCTTATCTACCATTCGCTATCATAATTTCTCTTCATTGTCATATCATCTTAATCACATTCTCTCAATCACTTAAAGTTTCTTTAATCACACCCCGCTTGCGGTATGAGCATATAATATATATATGTGTGGGCGCTCGAGAGGGGGGGGGGGGGGCAAAAGTGAAAGTGCACTAATTTTAACGTTATTTTACTAGTTTTGTGAAAAGAATGTTAAAAGAGAGGGATGGTTAATCATGCATCATGTGGTGGTGTTGATAGTCGAAAGACAAGGGGGTACATGCACTAATCGGCAGTTGTCTCAATTGCTAAGTGTTATGTGTCTTATGTCCAAGGCTTGATGCAAAACTATTATCGAGCCGGGGGTCTCACTAGAAGCAGGCTCTATATTCCTATGGGGTAGAGGTAAGGTTGTCTACATCTTACCATCCTCAGACCTTACCTTAGCTTTGCTATTGGTGGGATTTACTGAGTACGATGATGATGACGAAGACTTAAAGTTTCTTTAATCAACCAAAGCAACCACAGCATCACATTCTCTCAATCACTTAAAGTTTCTTTAATCAACCAAACCAACCCCATCATATCGTATTTTCAAATCATAAATAACTTTTTGGCCAATA
>JARYGA010049569.1:0-31654 GCA_030545235.1 Helianthus tuberosus
AACCGACAATTACCGGATTAAGCCTACGACTCTTAGTTATGATCAGCCTAAAATTAATTAAAAATCTTTAAAAATCCCAAAATAATATATTACATCAGTGGATAAAGAGTTTGATATCAAAAAGTAGGTTTAATTAGGCTATACGCTAATTACGCCGTTTAATTAACATAAAGCTTTCAATTTACGCTAATGAGCATAACTCTCAAACTACACCTCAAACTGATGTTAAATTTTGGGTGCAAGTTTATATATCAGTAATTAAAGTTTCTATTCTTTTACATTTCCAAAAATCACGTTTTAAGGTGAAAAGGGCATAATGGTCAACATATGAGCAATTAACGGAATCATGCGTATTAATCGGTTAACTAATGAACCATGGTGTATAATCACAGAGGGTTATACTAGTATGTAACCTGGTCCAAATGAAGCTCTTAGGTATTTCTAAATCATACGAAAACGGGTCAGAACTGAAGTCAAAGTAAAAGTCAAAGCTTTGCGACTTTCGGTTCCGAACCGGGTCTAAACAGTAAATTGTCGGGTTGAACATGTTTAGACATGTTCTTACACTAATTACCAAGTTATATTAATGATCAAACAGGTTGTATGTGTTCTACATTGCTAATTATGCATAAATTAGAATTTAAGTATCCTGTTGACTTTTTATTAGTAAGTTTGACCCGACATTTGACCTAGTTAGAGTGAGAATCAGGGGGAACCCTTTTAAGGGTTTATTACTCACATAATTACCAACTTATAACTACATTCAATTCGACTAATCACTGGACCAACAATGATTAATCATTAAGTCAACCGTTAATTACGACGGTTTGACTTTTAAGCTTAAACTAAGTAAAAACTTAACTAAGAAAGGTTAAGCAAACTTACAAGAGTCCTCTGAACGACCAGAGATCACTTGAGAGAAGTCTTGAGCTCCAGAAATGATCAGGAATGCAAGAGAAAGGTGTGAAGAATGAGTTGCAACTTCATGGCCTTTTATAGTGCCTTAATCACCATGGATTGTTGACACACAAGTCTACAACTGACCACAACTCATCCACAAGTGTCCCTAAGTGTCTAGGGGTTGTTTAGGGGTCAAGCAAGATGTGGAAAATCGGTTAAAAGTCGATTACAAGAGCTATGGCAGACAAGAAACCAAGAAAATCGGATCAGATGACCCTTAGCGCGACGCGTAGCCCCCCCCCCCCCCCCAGGGACCTTCGCGTGGCGCGAGGCCCTCCTGCAGCAAATCAAAATTTTAGATTTTTATGTTTTGATCCTTGGCTCTTCAAAACTTTGCTACGACTTCATTTCTTGCACTTTGAGCCCTCTAAATTGATGTTTAGGGGCTTCAAGACATATACCCACTTTGTTAAGTCCTCGGTTAACTTTATTGTCACCCGAAAAGTCCTAAGCTTTCAACGTTGACGCTTTAACCCCTCGCACACGAATTTGATCATAACTTTCTCATACGATAACGAAACTTTACGAAATTTATATCGTGCATTCTAGTGAGCATAATTAACCGTTACAAAGCTTCAGGTTTGTCAAAAGGTCACTCAGAGGTATAACTTAAACATGTTGACACATTTAACCCCTGTAGTTTGTAATCTCTCACTTTCTTTCATATTTAGCTTCGTATGATCCATGGTTTATTCGTTTGAAGGTATGAGCATCATGTAGGTTTAATGTACAATATATTTATTCACTGTTGACATTTAGAACCCGTATATTCACATACTTTCCATGACTGTCAACTTTAGTACTTCTATAACATTCTTTCACACGTTCAAACATATGACACGTGTCTACACATTATAGGACGTGAATTTTCGAGGTGTTACATCCTCACCCCCTTAAAAGAAATCTCGACCTCGAGATTTATTGAAACAAATAAGGGTACTTTTCTTTCATCGTGGACTCAACCTCCCACGTGTATTCGGGACCTCTACGGGCATCCCATTTGACCTTTACAATAGGCACATGCTTCCTTTGAAGCTTCTTAACCTGTCGATCTTCAATCGACAATGGTTTTTCCACAAATTTTAAGCTCTCATCTATATGCACATCTGTATGTGGTATAACCAGTGATTCATCAGCGAAGCACTTCTTCAGATTGCAGATGTGGAACACATTGTGAATTCCACTGAGCTCTTCCAATAAGTTTAACTTATAGGTAACTGACCCGACACGTTCGATAACCTCGAAAGGTCCTATGTATCTCGGGCTTAGCTTGCCTTTCTTACCAAATCGCATCACCCCCTTCCAAGGTGATACTTTAAGCAATACTTTTTCACCTACTTCGAAGTGAAAAGTTTTACGCTTTGGATCTGCGTAGCTCTTCTGCCTATCTCGGGCAGCTTTGAGACGGTCACAAATCTGGACAATCTTGTCCGTCGTTTCAAAGACTATCTCTGGTCCTGATAATTGGACATCTCCAACTTCCGCCCAACAAACGAGCGTTCTACATTTTCTACCGTATAAGGCCTCGAAAGGCGCAGCCTTTATGCTGGTGTGGTAGCTATTGTTGTAGGAGAACTCAATTAGTGGTAGGTGGTTATCCCAACTACCACCCAAATCGATCACACGTGCACGTAGCATGTCTTCCAAAGTTTGAATAGTACGCTCACTCTGACCGTCTGTCTGAGGATGGTAAGCCGTACTAAAATTCAAACACGTGCCCAAAGATTGTTGGAAGCTTTTCCAAAAATGTGACGTGTACCTAGTATCTCTGTCAGAGATAATAGACACAGGTATGCCATGTAAGGCTACAATCTTATCCACGTATAACTGGGCTAACATGTCGGAGCTATAAGTCTCCTTGATGGGTAAGAAATATGCTGACTTAGTCAGTCTATCAACTATAACCCATATTGTATCATTTCCTTTCCTTGTTTTAGGTAACTTGGTGATAAAATCCATAGTTACCATTTCCCACTTCCAAGTGGGAAGTTCAGGCTGTTGTAGCAAGCCTGACGGCTTTTGATGTTCTGCTTTGACTTGCGCACAAGTCAAGCACTTAGCTACATAGGCAGCTACAAACTTTTTCAAGCCTATCCACCAATAATTTGCCCTTAGATCCTGGTACATCTTATCAGCTCCAGGATGAACGGAATATTTGGAGCTATGGGCTTCCTGGAGGATAACATCTCGAAGTCCTCCATAGATTGGAACCCATATTCATCCATTCAATCTCAGAATCCCATCCTTGCAAAGAGATAACTGCTCCTCAGTTACCCCTAACTTCTCGTTAGGATAGTTAGCTTCCAACACAGCTTCCCTCTGTGCAGCTAACAACCTTCCAGTCAAACTGTTCTTAATCTCAATGCTCTTGGCATTGATTCGGATGGATTTCACCCTTTCCTTTCGACTCAAGGCATCAGCGACTACATTCGCCTTGCCGGGATGGTATCTGATTTCACAATCATAATCATTCAACGTCTCCATCCATCGGCGCTTCCTCATGTTTAAATCCTTCTGATTAAACAGGTGCTGGAGGCTCTTGTGATCAGAATAGATCACACACTTGATTCCATATAAATAATGCTTCCACAGTTTTAGTGCGAATACAACGGCACCCAACTCCAAGTCGTGGGTGGTGTAATTCTTTTCATGCACTTTTTACTGTCGTGATGCATAGGCAATAACCTTGCCTCTCTGCATAAGCACACACCCCATGCCAGTGTGCGATGCATCGCAGTAAACCACAAAATCTTCTATTCCATCTGGCAATGTCAGTACTGGGGCGTTGCTCAACTTTTGTTTAAGGATATCAAAGGACTCTTGCTGCTTAGGGCCCCAAACGAACTTTACTTTCTTCTTAGTCAAGGAAGTTAGGGGTGCAGCAATTCTTGAAAAATTTTCAATGAAACGCCTGTAATATCCTGCCAATCCCAGGAAGCTACGAATCTCTGTAGGCGTCTTTGGCTCTTGCCAGTTCATAACAGCTTCCACCTTAGCGGGATCCACTTGGATACCAAGCTCACTCACCACGTGTCCAAGGAATTGGACTTCTCGAAGCCCAAATTCACACTTAGAGAATTTGGCGTAGAGTTTCTCATGATGTAGAAGTTTGAGAATACAGCGAAGGTGTTTCTCATGGTCAGCTTGGTTCTTCGAATAGATAAGAATGTCGTCGATGAAAACGATGATGAATTTATCTAAGTAAGGCTTGCATACGCGATTCATGAGATCCATGAACGCGGCAGGTGCATTAGTGAGCCCAAAAGGCATCATTAGGAACTCGTAATGACCATAACGAGTCCTAAATGCAGTTTTGTGAACGTCTTCATCTCTAACCTTCAGTTGGTGGTAGCCTGACCTTAAGTCAATTTTTGAGAAATAACTTGCCCCTTGCAATTGATCGAACAAATCGTCGATCCTGGGCAAAGGATACCTATTCTTTATTGTGACCTTATTAAGCTCACGATAATCGATGCACAGACGCATCGATCCATCCTTCTTCTTGACAAACAAGACTGGTGCTCCCCAAGGAGACGAACTAGGTTTTATGAAACCTTTAGCTAGCAATTCATCCAGTTGTGTCCTCAACTCTTTCATTTTCGTTGGTGCTAACCTGTAAGGTGCTCTAGCAACAGGTGCTGCTCCAGGGATGATGTCAATTCTGAATTCCACTTGCCTATCTGGTGGTAAACCAGGTAGTTCTTCAGGAAAAACTTCTGGGTATTCAGAAATGACGGGGATGTCTTCTATCTTCGGTTTAGGCTCATCAATAATCACTTGTGCCATGTAGATGACACAACCCTTCTTTAAACACTTTGAAGCCTTGAGCATAGTCACTTGCTCAGGCAGCCTATACTGGGTATCTCCCCGAATGGTAAGTGATTCACCAGACGGAGTCTTAATCACCACTTTCTTTCTGTTGCAGACGATTTGGGCCTGGTTATGAGATAACCAGTCCATACCCAAGACTATGTCAAAACCGGCCAACTTAAAGGGAAGTAGAGACAGGGGAAAAGAGTGGTTCTTAATGGATATAACACGTCCATCTAACACAGTTGAGACGGTTTCTACGGTGCCATCTGCTAACTCTACCTCATAGTTTATACTCAAGGTTTTGACAGGTAAATTCAGCAATTTGCAAAACTTATGATCTACGAAAGATTTATCAGCGCCTGAATCAAAAAGTACTCTTGCATAGACATCATTTACAAGGAAAGTACATGTAATCACATTGTCATCTGGTACTGCTTCCTTTGCGTCCATTCTGAAGACTCTAGCATTAGTCTTCTTGGCCTCTTCAGGCTTCTTGGCGTTTTTAGGGCAGTTGGTTTTAATGTGCCCTTTCTCATTGCAACTGTAGCAAGTTGCATCCTTCAGCTTTTTGCAATCCAAGGTCTTGTGGTCCTTGGACTTGCATATCCCGCAAGCAAAAGTTCTTTGCGAGTTCGATTCGAGTCTGCACTTTCCAAAGTGCTGTTTCTTGCAAATCTTGCATTTGGGCTTATCACCAGACTGGTGCCCATCTTTCCTTGACTCAGACCCCCTCTTGTTGTCACCATTTCCACGGTGCTTCTTGCTCGACCTCCGTGAATTATCATCTTCACGTTTTCTCTTCTCAGCATCTTTGTTCCTCAGCGATCTTTGTCTGACCGCGTCCAGAGTGAGGGGCAGAGATATGTCAGCTACAGATCTGAAGGTAGCTGGCCGAGAAGCCTTCACGCTTGCCTTAATTTCCGGGGCTAAACCACCGATAAAACGAGCTATTCTTTTTGGTTCCGGGGTTACCAGATACGGGACCAACCGGGACATTGTGTTGAAGCTCGTGAGGTAAGCTTGACAGTCAAGGTTTGTCATAACCAATGATAGAAAATCAGACTCTATCTTCTCAACCTCATGCTGGGGGCAGTAATTTTCCCTGATAAGGGCAACGAATTGTTCCCAAGACATGTTGTACAATGGGATTTTCCCGGTGGCTTGAATCAGTGATCTCCACCAGGCTAAAGCTTCGCCTTTAAAAGATTGCGATACAAATTTGACTATATCCCTCTCAGCGCATCCGCTGATATCCACAACTGTGTCCATCTCGTCTAGCCACGTCATGCAGTCAATGGCTCCCTTTTCCCCAGTAAAATCTCTGGGCTTGCACGAAACGAAGTATTTATAGGAGCAACCCTTACTACGGGGTTCTTATTTAGTACAACCTGCTGAGATGGAGCACTGTGGTTGTTTGAGGAAAGTCTATCATCATCTTTCTTGGGTTCTTCCTTTTTGGAAGATGGCTTCGAATGCGGCGTAGAGAGGGTCCTACTTCGAGTCCCACTATACTCTTCGTACTGCCGCTCTAAGGCTTTTGTAACTGCGTCGTCTACCAACGCTTTCAATTCAGCACCCGTCAAATGAACTCTGGCGTTATCAATATTCTCCACTGGATGGCTATTAATTTCGTCTGAGTTAGCCATTTAAATTGAACTGTTACAGAAAATAAGGACAATAGTTTATTTGGGAGTTTATTATGGAATTGCCCCTTAGGGTAATTCATTAACCATGGTAACAGAGACCATATTTGGTTAATTTATTAATCATATTTATTTAGGATTTCTATTATAATTTATCCTAATTATAAAACAATAACAGTTTTATTTGTGGCACAAAAGGCCTAGTCACAAGGACATTTTAAATTATAAGCTGTGATTTCAGAGAATCAAAACATGAAGGTATACTGGCACAACAGGCCTAGTCACAAGGACATTTTAAATTATAAGCTATGATTTCAGAGAATCAAGGCTTTTAAGGTATACTGGCACAACAGGCCTAGTCACAAGGACATTTATAAATTATAAGCTATGATTTCAGAGAATCAAAGCATGAAGGTTTGAACCTTAGTTCATTACCTTTATCTGACAGGGATTCATAGCTACCACTGTCTTTTGGCTCATGTGGAAATGAGCAGGGCCCGTAGGCACTATATTACCACGTATGGTCAAAATATGATCATCTCAATTGATGATCTAAACCCATGATTCAGAGATCATTAAATTGGGTTAGGAGTCTTTTGAAGAATCCAATAATAAGAATGACGTGTGTGATTTTAATGAATCACATCTGCCAGGAGCGTTAACATGTTTTACAGATGTTAACAGGGATTTGAATCTTTTAAACAGGTCTTACCATCATGGCCAGGTCTTCATAATGACACTCAGGCTAGGTTTCACTCTTAAGATTCTTATTCAATATTTAATAGGCAGATTATTATCAAAAGGAATGATTTTGATTTATTTATTTCATATATAATATTTATGCATATAATGGCAAAAATGAAATTTATAAACATAACATTCCATTAATTTATTAAAGGTTACACGTCGCCCTAAACGGGACTTTTTAAATAAACAAACTTACCCACGCAGGGGTTTAAACAAGGACTTACCCACGCAGGGGCTTAACAACAAACATCATAATAGTCCACGCAGGGACTTACACGAATAACATAATAGTCCACGCAGGGACTTAAACAATAACATACCCTCGTAGGGGCTAATAGAAAGATAGACCCACGCAGGGGTCCAAACAAACAAGCAAACCCACGCAGGGGTTCAACAACAATTGGAAGGATTCAGTGGTCCTTCTTGCTCTTCCCTTTGATCAAGCTTGTCAATCCTTGGAAGAAGCTCTGTCTCTCCCTGCGGTCACGGTGAAAGTCTCGCTCAACCTGATCCAGTCTCTAAAGAATTTCCTCCCGTTCTGGGGGAGAAAACCGTGGCGGCTGCGATTGTGTCCGTATGATTGGTCTGGCAGGTATTTGGTACCCATGAGTTGGGTACCCTACCCCCCAAGGAGCGCCATAGGGTCCTTCTGGGTTAAAGGCGTTGTAATTTGCCGCTACCATGTAGGGGTCAGCTTCACCGTAACCGTAGTTGGTGTGAGACGGCGGCTTAAACGGGTTATACGCCATCGAACCCGTGTATGCTGGAATCGGGTTATCAAGACCCATCGGAGGTGGTTGCTGTGCAACTGGTTGCGAAGGCCCACCCATCTATGGGTCTTCCTGAAGTGGCGGGTAGTGACTGCCACTTGATTGGCGTGGGGAGCTAAAATGGAAATCCCCCGCTCGAGCAGACATACGTGCGCCCGGCCTCCTACGCCTCGGCGGTTGTGGAGGCGCCGGCTGAACTGGTGGCGGTGGAGGCGGTGGCGTGACTGCCACAAACCGTGAATCCACAGAGGGATCCTGCTGCTGCTGCTGATGAGGCGACGAATGATGCGAGGGTGTAAAGTACCACTCGTGCTGGTTCAATCGCGCCATGTAACTGTCCGGACCATGGTAGGGTGATCCGTGAAAAGATGAACCATCCGAGATCTCAATAGGATGGTTCGGAGTTCCGGTTGCTGGCTCGATGGGATCCGTGCCCTCGTCCATATCCATAGCGTTGTCTCCCGAGAAGTGATCCTCCGGTCCCAATGGGTTAAAACCCACTGGTTCTTGTATAAAATTTGCCGGGTTAAACCGGCCCCTGAAAACAGGTGTAGGGTCACCAAAGGAATTGTGCGATAAGGATCGCTGTAAAGGTATGTAGGAAGGTTGAGGGTTGTTGGGCTCATACTCCGGCTGTGGCCCATAAGGGTTATGAACAGGAGGTGTCGAACTGTGCGAAACCGACCGTCTAGCCGGCTCAAAGAGGTTCCTCCGGTTCGGTCGAGGATCGTCGCTCTCGGTGGTAGAAGGAGCTCGCACATGCGAAGGTCCTGCTTCGTTGTCATTGGGGGCGGTGATTGGCCCCTTTCCTCGTCCTCTTCTTCGGAAGAATCTTGGCGGCATTTTAATCCTGTCAATACAACATGAGATAACAACAACAATATATATGAAATAAAGGACAAAACAAAAACCAAACAAGGTAGAATTTGTCCTATGTTATTTGTCTAGACTCGAAAGTTTAGATATGTGCAATTGTGTTATTGAGATTAAACACAAAAGGCTAGTGTTTAATTCACTCAATGTTGGCTCTGATACCAACCTGTCACACCCCGGTTTCCACGTGTCACCGTCTTGGACCGTTCTACGACCTTGAAAAGTCAGTCAAGGCAGTTCATCTTTACATGTAAAGGCGGAAACAATGCATGCAAAGTTACAACAGCTATTCTCTTTAATTTCTTCTCTTTTATTGCTTTCTGATTACAATTTGACAGAGTTTCGTTCCACAAGCAATGATCCAAGTCTTACACACAAATGAACCACACAACCCTATTTATAACCATGTTGATTTCGCTTGAGTTGGTTTCAAGCGAAATCTTATGCTGTTGATTTCGCTTGAACTGATTTCAAGCTAAATCATCAGTTGTTGATTTCGCTTGAACTGATTTCAAGCGAAATCTTCATGTTAAACATGTACAAACCCTAATTAAGACCCTGTTGTGTGTTCATTCAAACAATCTAGACACAAGACTTGATTATGACGTAATCAACAGACATTTAATGCACCAACAGACTCCCCCTTGGATGTTGATGAAGTCTTTGGCTTCAAGTCTTTGTCTTTATCATTCTTCAAACATTGCAAAAACTCTCTTCAATCTTTATCTTCAAACTTTAAACTTCAATCTTCCCTTTGACTGTTGATCCAGACTCCCCCTTTCACAGACTCCCCCTCTCGATATGCTAGAATCTGAGATATCTGGTTCAAGCTTTGACATTTAGCTTCCGTGGAAATTCTTGAAACCTGCAATCACTCATCCAACTATAAGTAACAACATTTAAAACTTCCAAATATTGTACTCTGACAATTCAAACTGACAATTCAAACCTTCTAAACCACTTCTCATGAATTTGGCAGTTTCATCGAAACGTATCGGAAACTAGCTCTATAACACTATAAGCATCCAAATCCCCCACAGTTAATCATCCAAGTCCAACTTAATGACCTTGGAGATATCACAAACTGTTTTTGAATTTTTTATTTTAAAACTTCAAGTTTCAAATTAATGAACTTGTTTTATTTTTCAGAAACACAATCAGCTTACTTAGATTTTGAAACTCAGCACTCAGACATCAGTTGTCGAAAATAAAGCAGAAATCAAAATCTTTTTGTATTTTCTGAAAATATAAAGCAGTAAAGAAATATGTACAAACATATTTACAGACAATATTTTTGTTTTGAGTATGCGTCAGAGGATCATATCAGTTTATGACAAGTCACAAGTACCGTTGAGCTTAATTTCTCTTTAAGAATTAAACAATTCACTTAGATTGTCGATATACTTGTCCACTTAAATTTTCATACAAACTTCAACTGATTCAGGATACGAATTAAGTATTTTAAGAACTTAAACCTATTCATGTGTCCCACCTCTTGAATATACTCCCGTATCCAGATCCCAATATTCAGTCTTACAGGCAATTATAACACAAATGATATCTGTAAGGGGTTAATAAATTATGAAGAATCATGAGAGCTCAGGTCAGAACTACCGTTCAGCAGAGAGATCATGACTCAACTTGGGTGTGTCCCCTTTAGAGGATCTTTTTTACAACAGCATTGCTAAGCAATTTTATTGTCTTATCATATATGCTGAGGGTGATGCTGTGTTTCAAGCATTTGCGGAAAGAATTATTCGAGGACTAGGTCAGAACTACCGTTCAGCAGAAGTCCTGGAATAATACCCCAGACATCATTGAGTATAAAAACCTGTATATCAGAATACGAAACCTTTCAAACGAGATTTCAGGGGTTACCTATATATCCAAGTAGTGTTCCCCACGAAATAAGCAAGTGTGAAATTTATGTTTATATCCCGAAAAAGTTTACTAAATGTATAAAAATCTACCGACACATCCACGGTGAGATCGTTTAACACATTTAAACTTTCCATTTCTTTAGCGTACTGTGACAGTCCACTGATGTACTATCATTTCCTCTTTTTACGCAAAAACTCAATTTTTTTGAATTTTATCATGTTTTTTACTTTTTCAAATTTTCAAATGTTTTTGGATTTTCTAACAATATTTCTCCCCCTAAAATGCAAAACCATTTAAAGAAAATTTGACAACCAACACTGATAGCTTTGTCTCGCCATCCATTTTCTGCTTAAAGTGCTCTGATTTGCAGAAAATATACATACCCCCATGATTTACAACCCATTGATCTTAACAGTTTAAAAACCGTTTTTCAATCTGATGAAAATAATCATGTTTGTTCAGTCGTGAGGGTTTCGGCGTATTCAATCAACATACATTCAAAATTATATTAAAAACAACATATTTTTGGTTTTTCAAATTTTAGCAAACTAAAAACATATTTTTGGTTTTTAATTTTTTTTTAATTTTTAGGGTTTTGAAAATATTGTTTATTTATATATAGAAAAACAATCAAACTAAACTCCCTGTTCAACCAAACCAGGGTCCTGCAACCTCTTCCTGTGCCAGGTTGCTCCAACTACCATTCTCACAATCTTCAGCTTCGTTGAGCACCTGCACATTCAAACTTTATCAATCATTTGAACAATTTAGCCCAGGTCTGTTGGACCTTAGGCATTTCAACACAATAATGTTCATTCAATTTTGGAAACTCTTTGTCACTTAAAACTTGTTCAACTTTGACTTCAACTTTCTCATCTTTTACAGGCGTTACTTGTTTCTTAATACTCCACATTTGACCTTCTGGAGTACCTCTTTTGTAAAAATTTGTCTCTTTTTGAACCTTTTGTTTTTGAATAACATTTTTAGGTTTCCAAAACTCTTGAGGCTTTGTCATATCAACAGATGTTCTCCAACTCTGTGTTGTTCTAAATCTGGGTGTGTGAGAATTCCAGGTCTGTCTTGAATCGAACCTGTTCGGGTTTGATTTCCAATTTTGATTTGAAGCAAACTTGTTTGTATTGTACCTCCAAGTTTGTTTCGAATCAACTCTGGTTGACCTGGATTTCACATCCTCAGATTTCTGTTTTTCAACATCAACAGGCTTTGGATTTGGACACTTTCGTGCAACATGTCCAATTTGATCACATTTAAAACACACTTTCTTTGAAACATCCTTGGCCTGTTGTTGTTTCTTTTTCATAGCATCAAACTCTTCATTAGACTGTTGTCCAAATTTGAATTTTTCCTCTTCTTTCAAGCTTTTCCCTTGAACAAAATTCATCTTTTGTTGCAAATCCTGTTTTTCACTTTGATTCCAATTCCGTTTCTTTTTATAACCCAGACCAGCCTTCATGTTTTTCTTCTTAAAACCAGGTTTGTTATAAAAAGATTTATGACCTTTACCAGCAAATTTTGGAATCTCAGACTTCTCAATCTCAACCATTTTGAAAACTTTATCGACCTTCTCTGAAATCACATTCTGAATCGGGAATACAACATCTAAGAATAATTTGTCCGATCCAATCATGGTATAAACCAATCCTTTTGAATCATCATTCAAATTTTTCTCGGATTTTGTGTTTTTCAGATAACCATCATAAAGATTTCCTTCATTTTCATCCTGTGATTCAGACTTACCTTTTGTAGACTCATCTTTCAAAACGCTTTCAACAACCTTACTTACCACCTCTGAATCATTAGCATCATCAGATTTGGAGTAAGTCACATCGATACTTTCAGGTAACTGGTCAGCTATGTTCAAACCCTTTGCCACCTTTTCCTCATCATAAAAAGTATAATTGTTTCTCAATGGTGGTGGTACCTGATGAAATTCTGAACCAATACCCTTTTTGCAATTTTCAGTATCTTTGTCATCTGGTGTGATGTTGAAAATGCGTTCGAGAATGTACGAAGAATTATGATAACTTTGAAGTTTTGTAACAACCTTTTCTTTTTCAGCCAAGACTTGTTTAAGATTTGCAATTTCATCAACACATTTGTTCAATTCAATTTGCTTTTCTTTAATCTTTCTTTCATACATTTCTTTAGTGACTAAAGTTTCTGACAATCTTTGATCAAAACTTTTGACTTGGCTTTTCAAAGTATCATAAGCTTCTTGTACTCTCTGACTCGACCACTTTAAAGAATCATACTGTTTTTGTAAATCTTGAAATTTAGATTTTTTTTCAACACATTTTGTAGAACACAATTGTCTATAAACATCATTATCCTTTTCAAGACCTTGACATTTCTGTGTCAATTTTTCAACTTTTAGTTTCAAAATTTCTTCTTTTTCAATCATATCTTTACATTTTATTGTGAAACCATTTTCAAGTTTGCTTAATTCATTATCTTTTGTTTTTATGATGTCATCTTTTTCAGTACAGGCTTTGCACATTTCTATGCAATTCCTGCACTTGTTTTCTTTTTCATCAACCATTTCAACATTAGATAGATCAGAAGATTTTCTAACCTCAGTCTCATTCAGCACCGATTCTTCTGACTCAACTTTCTGATCTTGCTCTTTGTTCTCCTCTTTCTGAGCTTCTTCATTCTTCTGCACTTCTTCAGCTCTCTGTTCCTCTCCAGCAAGCTTTGCAACAGTCTTCACTTCTTCAATCGTCTTCTTCAATTCTTCTTCTTTTCTTTTCTTCAGTTCTACCACCTTTGGTAAACTTGCTTCAAAAACTTCTTTTAACTTGTTCATCAAATTTGGCAAATAGCTTTTATCAGAAAGCCTTCTTGTGTTGAAAGTGCCCTCACTTGGAAACACATTGGTTACAGCATCAAAATCCACTTTTGATGGATCAACTACTGGATTACCCTGTGGATCCATGTAACACTCTAGTTCTTCATTCCATCTCTTGGCTCTTTGTGCTTCCTTAAATGGTTCATACAATTTTCCAATCTCCCATCTCGCACTGTCTCTTCTCCACCAACTATCATGATCATCATTTGCAACAAATGCATATCCGACTGCATCTTCTTCAGGGCAAACTTGACTCCAGTCGTAACCTTCATCATCATATATAACTGCAAGAGCCCTTGATCTTTCTTCTGATTGCTTTAATCTTGGTGGCTCAGACTTGTTCTGATGGTAAATCGCTTTCTTGTAATAATCTTCGTTGAACGGATTTTCAGACTCAACATCAGCATACGCATTTCTGCACTCGCGCTTAAAGTGACCTCTTTGTTTGCATTTGAAGCATGTCACCTTAGATTTATCAAATCCCAGTTTGGTAGATGATCCACCAATTGACTTTCTCCCCGTGATCTCCATGAACCGTTGTGCCCGACGAACAGCACTAGCCATGCACCATCTTATATCCATCAGTTCCATCTCCTCGGGGTCTAATTGGTCATAATCTTCTTTCGTCAAGTTGGTATTGCCAATCTTCCCTGCAACGAGACTTTCATACGATTCAAGTACAGATGCCAAGAAAACCATCTGTTGTTTTGCCGACTCTTCGCTGAAATTCTGTCCATTCTTCAGATCCACTGCGATATTACACTGAAACAAATTCTTAGAAGCAGATTGACTTGAAGTGTTTGAAGAAGATCCACTGTGAAAACCACTGTGAAGACTTTCATTGTTCACTGAACTTGAACTTTCTGCAGAAAATGCTATTCTTGGAGACCCAGCCTGCGGTGTATTTCCTCTGTAGTAAAGCTCCACATTTTGCTGATAAGCTGGATTGTTGACTTTAGATCTCTTTATCTCCAACTCATGACTTTCAAGCCTTTCAATCAGCAAATCCACTTTTAAATCTTCAGGCTTGATTGTATTTTTCAACATTAGAGCAAAGTATTGCCACTCTTGATCATTTGGCAATGAATCAAACAATTTATCCACCAGCTCCTCTTCAGAAGGTAAGATTTCATGTCTGGTCAGCTCCATTTTCAGATATCCGAATCTCTCAATCATTTTACCAACAGACTCATTTTTCATACAGTTGAATAAATCAAACTCTTTACGCAACAATTTCTTTTTGTTTTTAACAATTTCATTACTTCCTACACATTTTCTCTCTAACGCTTCCCACAAACTCTTTGAAGTCTTTTCTTGTTCGAGCAATGAAATAATATCCTCTCTTACTGACTGTTTGATCAATGTTATCATTCTATGTTCAGCCACAACATTTTTTATATCTTTTTCTGTAAAATCTTTTGGATCTATTAACTCTCCTCCCTCTTTTACTGGTTTATTGTATCCATCTGTCAGTTTTAACCAGCTTTCAGTAGCGAAAGCTTTTACCCAACCCTCAAATCTGTTTTTCCACCAGTGATAATCTTCCACTTTCATTAGCTTTGGTGGCTTCTGTTGGCTTCCGTACATGTTCTCAAACTTCAAATTCTCCGAAATCTCTCTTGAATATTCTTTCATCTCAGATCTTCTATCTGACGATTCGGAAGTGAACGCGTTGTAGAAAGTGTTGTAGAACTCTTCACCGTTGCTTGACATCTTCAATTACATGAGACAAACAAAACAAACACAATCAGAACAAACAATATTAAACAACTTGAAATAGACTGACACTCGGTTGACGTGAAATGATCTTTACAAGAAATTTCACTTTTCAAGCGAAAAAGGAAATTCAAGCGAAATCACTATGTTTGACAACTCAAGCGAAAACACAATATGATGTTTTGAAGCGAAACCAAACAATATACTATTTCAAGCAAAAACCTCAAATACAAGTCAAACAGTTTCAAGCGAAATCCTGATGATCAATTTCGCTTCAACAGTTTCAAGCGAAATCCGAGATTACAAGTTCAACGGTTTCAAGCGAAATCCAACTAAACAATTTCGCTTCAACTTGTTTCAAGCGAAATCGTCCAACTTTCAAGCCAATTTGTCTGATTTGAAGCGAAATCAACTATTAACTTCGAACAATTTCAAGCGAAATTCTGTTTTAGGTCATTTTTAACAAGTTTTAATCTGAATTTTAGTCCGAATCTTTGTAGGCTTTGTTAACACTATGTTTTACACCATATACTCGAAAATCAGACAATTCCAACCATAGGAACCACTTCAAATCGAAAAAGTATGAAAGAACGAGAGTAGAAACCAGAGAATTCGGTAGAATCAAGCTGTAGTAGTATGAACTCCTCGTCCTGAGCTCTGATACCACTTGTTGGACCGTTCTACGACCTTGAAAAGTCAGTCAAGGCAGTTCATCTTTACATGTAAAGGCGGAAACAATGCATGCAAAGTTACAACAGCTATTCTCTTTAATTTCTTCTCTTTTATTGCTTTCTGATTACAATTTGACAGACTTTCGTTCCACAAGCAATGATCCAAGTCTTACACACAAATGAACCACACAACCCTATTTATAACCATGTTGATTTCTCTTGAGTTGGTTTCAAGCGAAATCTTATGCTGTTGATTTCGCTTGAACTGGTTTCAAGCTAAATCATCAGTTGTTGATTTCGCTTGAACTGATTTCAAGCGAAATCTTCATGTTAAACATGTACAAACCCTAATTAAGACCCTGTTGTGTGTTCATTCAAACAATCTAGACACAAGACTTGATTATGACGTAATCAACAGACATTTAATGCACCAACACACCGGTGGGCCCGGTGGGGAGTATCGTGACGTGGTTGGCAACATAATAGTCAAACAACACAATATATAATATGCACAGCGGAAGCAAATTGTAAGATATAATTCAACCGAATATAATATTGTAATATCAAATATCACAACTGTCGATTGTTTATCCACAGACGGATCGAAAATAAAATGGAAACAATAGTTCAACAGACTTTAGGCATCTTAAGCTTGCGAGACTTCTATTGATGCTTAGGAGAAATCCCAGCCAATTACGCTTAGTACCTGCATTTAATCTTTTTGGGAAAATACGTCAGTTTACACTAGTAAATACAATCAACTGACTCATTTTGGAAAATGATTGAAAATTGATTTGGATGCACGTGGCATAAACATTTTATAACTTGGGAGAATTATTAAATATATAATCTTGTGAATGAATTACATGTTCCTTATGCGTTTAGTAGCCCGGATTGTGTCTGGGTTAAAGATCAATAGACACACCCCATTATTCTTTTGTGCACTGACGGGTGTACGCCTACACCCCGCGCTTAAGTCGTGGCCATTTCGTAAAATGATGCCAGGGATATCCGGGACATGGTCATTAACCCCCCAAAGGCTTTAAGTAAACAAGACTATTTAAACGGGCCGATCAAATTATTCAATTAACCACCAAACGATGGAAGATTTGATGCCCGACCAAGCGGTATTTTATATACCGTAACCCAAGCCCGTATAGGGAAAATAAGTTAAAAGTATTTACCTGAGCAATGTAATAATCACAATAAGTAAAATGCAAGTAGCTTTTACTGGTCTCCTATTCTGGAACAAAGGTTTATAATAACCTATTAGAATCCTAACGGGTCTTTAGTTAAGCTTAAGCTTAGACCGGTTAGTTTTAAAGATACGGTTCGTACGCATGATTAAGCGAAGACCGGATAGAATGTGATTTAGACCCGACAAGTTCAGAGACTTGCTTAATATGGGTATTTCATACACATTCTGGATTTTGAGATAAAACTGATAAGGTTTAACCCGTTTAGGCTAATTTATGTAAACTAGTTACATAAACCGAACCGAACGCGTAATAAGCGTAACGGGTATTCATATGAGCCATTTACAGGTTTCCTAAGTTAATATGCTTCAAATATGTTATGACATCAGTAAGATGTCTTTTATTATGCCCGAAACGAATTTAAACACAAGCGATGCCCCGTAGGGGTAGTTTGGTCATTTATAAGGTTATAAAAGAGCTTAAGTATTATCCTGAGTTACAGGTCTGATATAACCAGAAAAAATACTTAGTTTACCAAGTTATAACAGTATGGTAAGGTATATATGTGAAATTTATCAATTATAACCAAACTATGCACCGTAGGGGCATTTTGGTAATTTCACATAAGCCGAAAAGCTCAAAACTGAAGTCTGAGTTAACCAACTTTTGCTTACTGTCAAAATATTATAATTTGCCTCAAATATCAGTAGGTATCAACCCTTGTATGTTTAAAATAGTTCTAGTACATACTATGCGTTAAAAACGCTTAATAAGGCGATTAGAAGCCATTTCCGGGTTCGATACATAAAGCTGATATTTTTACTATTCTAGAAGGCTTAAAATAATTTATTTATCATATGTGATCAGTAGAAAAAGGTTTGGAGTCAATTAGATGTGTAAAACTCATTTTATAGCCCGTAAGGGCAAAACCGACAATTACCGGATTAAGCCTACGACTCTTAGTTATGCTCAGCCTAAAATTAATTAAAAATCTTTAAAAATCCCAAAATAATATATTACATCAGTGGGTAAAGAGTTTGATATCAAAAAGTAGGTTTAATTAGGCTATACGCTAATTACGTCGTTTAATTAACATAAAGCTTTCAATTTACGCTAATGAGCATAAATCTTAAACTACACCTCAAACTGATGTTAAATTTTGGGTGCAAGTTTATATATCAGTAATTAAAGTTTCTATTCTTTTACATTTCCAAAAATCACGTTTTAAGGTGAAAAGGGCATAATGGTCAACATATGAGCAATTAACGGAATCATGCGTATTAATCGGTTAACTAATGAACCATGGTGTATAATCACAGAGGGTTATACTAGCATGTAACCTGGTCCAAATGAAGCTCTTAGGTATTTCTAAATCATACCAAAACAGGTCAGAACTGAAGTCAAAGTAAAAGTCAAAGCTTTGCGACTTTCGGTTCCGAACCGGGTCTAAACAGTAAATTGTCGGGTTGAACATGTTTAGACATGTTCTTACACTAATTACCAAGTTATATTAATGATCAAACAGGTTGTATGTGTTCTACATTGCTAATTATGCATAAATTAGAATTTAAGTATCCTGTTGACTTTTTATTAGTAAGTTTGACCCGACATTTGACCTAGTTAGAGTGGGAATCAGGGGGAACCCTTTTAAGGGTTTATTACCCACATAATTACCAACTTATAACTACTTTCAATTCGACTAATCACTGGACCAACAATGATTAATCGTTAAGTCAACCGTTAATTACGACGGTTTGACTTTTAAGCTTAAACTAAGTAAAAACTTAACTAAGAAAGGTTAAGCAAACTTACAAGAGTCCTATGAACGACCTGGGATCACTTGAGAGAAGTCTTGAGCTCCAGAAATGATCAGGAATGCAAGAGAAAGGTGTGAAGAATGAGTTGCAACTTCATGGCCTTTTATAGTGCCTTAATCACCATGGATTGTTGACACACAAGTCTACAACTGACCACAACTCATCCACAAGTGTCCCTAAGTGTCTAGGGGTTGTTTAGGGGTCAAGCAAGATGTGGAAAATCGGTTAAAAGTCGATTACAAGAGCTATGGCAGACAAGAAACCAAGAAAATCGGATCAGATGACCCTTAGCGCGACGCGTCCCCCCCCCCCCCCCCCAGGGACCTTCGCGTGGTGCGAGGCCCTCCTGTAGCAAATCAAAATTTTAGATTTTTATGTTTTGATCCTTGGCTCTTCAAAACTTTGCTACGACTTCATTTCTTGCACTTTGAGCCCTCTAAATTGATGTTTAGGGGCTTCAAGACATATACCTACTTTGTTAAGTCCTCGGTTAACTTTATTGTCACCCGAAAAGTCCTAAACTTTCAACGTTGACGCTTTAACCCCTCGCACACGAATTTGATCATAACTTTCTCATACGATAACGAAACTTTACGAAATTTATATCGTGCATTCTAGTGAGCATAATTAACCGTTACAAAGCTTCGGGTTTGTCAAAAGGTCACTCAGAGGTATAACTTAAACATGTTGACAGATTTAACCCCTGTAGTTTGTAATCTCTCACTTTCTTTCATATTTAGCTTCGTATGATCCATGATTTATTCGTTTGAAGGTATGAGCATCATGTAGGTTTAATGTACATTATATTTATTCACTGTTGACATTTAGAACCCGTATATTCACATACTTTCCATGACTGTCAACTTTAGTCCTTCTATAACATTCTTTCACACGTTCAAACATATGACACGTGTCTACACATTATAGGACGTGAATTTTCGAGGTGTTACAGATAAGGCTGAATTTTGAGAAAAACATAGTCGCCAATCTTAAAAGTTAATTCCCGGTGTTTAAGATTAGCTTGAGCTCTCATTCTGTCCTGGGCCTTTTAGAGATTACTAGGAAGAAGCTTTAACATGTCATCCCTGGCAACTAACTGTTGCTCCACCTCCTCGTTTTTTGTTTCGCCAAAGACATACGGAATGATGGGTGGAGGTTCGCGTCCGTAGACGATGGAAAAAGGTGTAGAGTTAGCAGATGTATGATACCCAGTATTATAAGAAAATTCAGCCCATAGTAAATACACACTCCATTTAGTAGGTTGCTCGCTAGCAAAGCAGCGTAAGTAGGCTTCAAGGCAACGGTTCAATACTTCGGTTTGGCCGTCCGTTTGAGGGTGATAGCTAGTGCTAAATTGGAGTTTGGTTTGGCTCAAACGAAATAGCTCTTGCCAGAAGTGACTGAGAAAGATTACATCCCGGTCAGAGATGATGGAACGAGGGAACTATGTAATCGAATAATCTCCTTACAGAAAATGGTGGCCACCCCTTTGGCTGTGAAGGGATGTGAGAGGCAAATGAAGTGAGCGTATTTACTCAGACGATCAACCACTACGAGAATGGTGTCAAAACGGTCCGAGGGAGGTAAACCCACTATAAAATCCATTGAAAGGTCTTCCCAGATTTAGTTGGGTATAGGCAGGGGTTGAAGAAGACCAGCTGGAGATAAAGTTTGATATTTCTGGGTTTGGCAGATAACACATTGCTGGACAAACACCCTTACCTCCTGTTTCATGTGAGGCCAAAAAAACCGATCAGAAAGACGTTTAAGAGTTTTTATAAATCCACCATGACCGCCGGTCGGGGTATCATGTGCTTCCTGTAATAACTTCAACTTAAGATCAGAAACATCAGGTATCACCATTCGACCCTTAAAAAATAAAAATTGATCCACAACAGAAAAGCCAATAACCGAGGAAGGATCCTGTTGTAATCTGTTAAGAACATCACTGGTAAACGGATCCTTATGAAGGCCAGATTTGATGTCTGCCAATTCAACACAATAGGGGACCATTAAAGTTAACAAAGCTCCCGAATGAGGTCGGCGGGAAAGGGCATCTGCTCCCTTGTTCTCTCTACCAGATTTATAGACAATTGAGAAGTCGTACGGCATCAATTTGAGTAATAGACGTTGCTGCTCAGTGGTGGTGGTGGTGGTGATACGTTGCTCAAGCAAATATTTCAAAGTAAAGTGATCGGTTCGAATAATAAAGTGGCGCCCAAGTGAGTAATGGCTCCATTTCTGTACTGCCAAGACCAGAGCCAAAAGTTCCCTATCATATGCTGATTTGAACCGATTAGATGGAGAAAACCCCTTGCTAAAGTGTGCAACCGGGTGGTTGTCTTGAGACAAAATGGCACCGATGCCATCAGATGATGCATCACACTCAATAAAAAATGTCTTCGAAAAATCAGGTAGTCTCAGTACAGGGGTGGATAATAGGGCTTGCTTTAAGGTGGTAAAAGCCTTAAAGGCCTCGTCGGACCAAACGAAGTTGTCCTTTTTGGTTAAGGCTGTAAGGGGTCTTGCAATTACACCATAATTCCTTACAAATCGCCTATAATAACCTGTGAGCCCAAGAAAGCCTCTTACCTCTTTCACATTGGATGGTACTGGCCAGGACTGAACTGCCAAAACCTTTTCTGTCTCGACCTGAACACCCCTGCAATTAATTACATGCCCCAGAAAAATGACTTGAGGCTGCCCAAAGCAGCATTTGGACAATTTAGCAAAGAATTGATTGTTATCCAGTAGCTTTAGTGCCTGCTCTAGGTGAAATTTGTGTTGTTCCATGTCTTGGCTGTAAACTAAAATATCATCAAAAAACACGAGAATAAAATGTCGTAAATATGGGTGAAATAGGTCATTCATGACGGCCTAAAAAGAGGATGGAGCATTGGTTAGCGCAAAGGGCATAACCTTGAATTCATAATGACCCGAATGGGTCCGAAAAGCTATTTTGGCAATATCATCAGCAGCTACCTTGATCTGGTAATATCCAGACCGTAAATCGAGTTTCGAAAATATTGTGGCCCCGTACAATTCATCTAATAATTCATCGATATTAGGTATAGGGTACTTGTCGGCTATAGTAATTTTGTTGACGGCCCGGTAATCCACACACATGCGCCACGAATTGTCTTTTTTTTTTCACCAACAAAACAGGGCTAGAAAAAGGGCTCGTGCTCGGTTGAATAAACCCAGCAGTTAACAATTGATCCACTTGTTTTTCTATTTCGGTTTTTTGTGAGTAGGGGTATCGGTAGGGACGTATATTAGGGGGTGGTGAGTTAGGAAGTAAAGGGATTGAATGGGTATGGGACCGGACAGGGGGTAAGTTTTGGGGTTCAGCAAACACATTAGAGTATTGGTCAATAATGGGTTTTAAGGGGGCTGGGATTGGAGGGTTATTTTCGAGCTCAATATATAGGTGTTGGAAACTGGATAACTTCTGTGGACCCGTGGCAATACCCTACAACTTATAACATTTACCATAAATAGTAAAGATCATGGACAACTCTTTCCAGTTTGCTTGCACAGTGTTTAGGGTAGCTAACCATTGGATTCCCAGAACTAAATCTACACCTCCAATAGAAAAAGGATAGAAATCCTGGACAACTTTAAGGTCGTTTACCTGAACCGATAAGTCCTTACAAATCTGACCACAACGTATCACATCTCCGTTACCGATTTGAACCCCAAAAGGCGGTATCGGTTGAGTCTCAAGTTTCAATTCTCTTACTAAACAATCTGAGATAAAATTGTGGGTGGAACCCCCATCAATTAAAATTAAAACCTCGGTGGAATTCAACATACCTTGGACTTTCATTGTAGTTAGGTGTGATTTCCCGAGGATAGCATGTAAGCTAATCTCAGCAGTCTCTTCTTGTGTAGCATCAGAATTGAGGATTTCAGTTTCATTCTGCTCCCCGAACTCCTCATCAGCTTCTAACATCTTCAATGTACCTGCCTTACACCGATGTCCGGGTCCATATTTCTCCCCGCATCTAAAACACTCCCCTTTTAAATAACGGTTTTGTTTCTCGGCGTCTGAAATTCTGAGTGGTGGTTTTGGTTGGGTAAAGGTTTGAGGGGTGTAGGTGGAAACTGGTTTAGAATCAGATAAGGAAAGTTTAGAATTTGGGGTCCAAGCGGAACTTTTACTAGATCGATGAGTGATGGTTTTGGATTCGAACTCAAGGGCAAGGCTCATAGCGTTATAAACCGTTCGGGGTTTGTGGATTCGCACATCGGCTTTTAGTTCATCTTTCAGACCGTTAAGGAACACCCCCAAAAGACAGTGTTCTGGCCAATTCGAAACCCGTGATGATCTCTTTGCAAATTCCTGCCTATACTCTTGAACCGAACCCGTTTGTTTGACGCTGCACAGGAATTCGTCTGGATTTTGGAATTCAACCGGGCCAAAGTTTCTGGAAAAAGCTTGTACCAAATCCTCCCAAATAAAAATGGACTGGTCAACAGATAGCCATGAGTAGAGATCCAAAGCGTCTCCTTCTAAGTGCATCGAGGCTATTTCAACCTTCTCATCCTCTGGTATTTGATAATACTTAAAGTATTTATCAGCCTTCAATAACCACCCGCGTGGGTCACCTCCACTGAAAATCGGAAATTCGATCTTGTTGTATGGCCTGAAGGGCTGTCGACCCCTCCAAGAACTCTCACCTTCATCATATCGGTTCCCACGAAATCGTTCTCCCGCTTTCAAGGCGGCTATATCATCCTTCATTGTGTCTATAAATTCCAATTTCGAAGCGATGGCTGCAATTGAGCGGCAATGGGATCCGGTGGGTTGCTTCCGTCGCCTGAATTATTCCGGGTTTGTACCATGTCGAAATTCCCGGCAATGGAACCAATGATAAGATTTAAAAACAAAAGCAGGCTTCTTTAATTGAATTGAAATAAACAGCCCTATTCGAGATGGGCAAAGTCTCCAAATTACAATAACCAGATAAACAAAAACAAGACAAAAAGCAAAATGAACATAAGCCTGCTTATAAAACTTCTGACGGTTACTAACTGCTCCACTACTCATGCATGTGAACTGCTTCCCCACTCTTTAATTCCACAAATGGGCTGACCCAATGGATCCAATTCAGCACTGAAAACGTAAATGAGCTGACCCAAGTTGATTTCGCCGACCCGCTTCCGTTTTCTCGAATAAACCTTGAGCGGGGCCTTATCAGACTATCAATGTTCATTTAACCTGATGAAACAACCACCATATGCACAAACACTCCTGGCATGATCAAAAGGTGTATCATGATGAAAATACTTAATTTAACCTGATTTTCAAGAATATATCTACATTACACGTAAAATGTTAATGGAGTAAGAATATGGCAACTAAGTGTTAAGTATCTGTAGCTTCTTCCATATGAGGATTTAGATATAAGATACAAAATGCAAAAATTACTAAAAGTTCCAATAACATTAAAACAAGGATTATATATTAAGAGGAAATCATGAAAGTAATATTTTTTCGAATGTGATATAAATATATAGTCATGTCATAGTATAGTACAGTACAGTGGCGCGCGTAGTTAGGATTTACGTGAACAAATAAATATGTATCGATTGTGGCTCATGCACATGAAAGTCATATTAAAGTGCATTTTATATCCTGTTTGAATTATGTTGGAGCAAATCATCCGCGCCACAAGGTTCACATATCCTATTGCACTGGCTTAGTGACTTATCCATATCCACTTTGACATTGAAAGATCTATAAACCTCGGAAACACAACTTTAAATTCAGTTTTAAGAGCAAGAAGACTTTAACCCGAGCAACAAATTGGTCATATGCTCCACCATTTAAACTGATCTTCTGTGACATCGCACAACACCGCCCACATGATTGATTTTACAAATTACTAACCAACCCAAAATCACGATTGATCTTGTGATTTTATAGACATCTTATATACTTGAATCACCGTCATCAATAAGTGCTATCGTTGCATACTAGTCTCTTTGCTTTCATATGAGTAGTTATAAAATTGATGTTTAGATGTGTCTAAACTTCATGCGTTAAATAGGAATACAAATAGTGGAATACGTGAATAAAAGTGGTTACTATGCAAGTTCAATAGGAATACAAATAGTGGAATACGTGAATAAAAATGGTTACTATCAGGGCCGGCCCTGAGAATTCGTGTACCCTGTTCGAGCTCCCAAAAAACGTGCCCTTAGGCCTTAACGAAATTGGGTATTGGGCTCAATAAAGGTCTAAACCTAATGCTAAGGAGCTAATAACTAATCTGAAGCATAAGAATAGTTTTGTAAATGGGCCTATGTAGGTGTTTGTATAGGTATACCCTATTAAAAAAAATTACGTACACATATCGGGTTTTTTTCTAAAAATAGCGTGCCCTCCGAGATATCGGGCCCTGGCCGGTAGTCCTCCCCGCCCACCCCAGGGCCGACCCTGGTTACTATGCAAGTTAAATAGGAATACAAATAGTGGAATATGTGAATAAAAATGGTTACTATAAAAGCTTGTTTGCATTGTATTGATTCTATCATCCTAACATGTATTTTCTTGATGAAATGCGAACAAAAAAGGTGGCTCACAAAAGCTTGTTTATGTACAACATGACTTTTAGACTAATCCTATTGGTGACCAAATCTTAGGTTGGGTTATTAAAAATAATTATAATAAATGAAAAATGTATTTTTTCCCTCAACCTGGTGGTCGTTGGAGCAACCCAAGGTTGCAAGGGATTGCGTATGTCATTTTGCCACTTGTCAAAACTTAATTGGTGCCATCTTTTAATTTTCCTTTTTCACTTTATTCAATTCCCCCATTAATTTAACTAATCAAATAACTTGTAATACTTAAACTAAATAAAACAACTAAATACACCGTATTTCTCAGAAAAAAAATTGTGAACATTACGATATAAATTTTATTAAAAACAGAGTTCGTTCAAAAATTTATATTTTTCTAGTATATTGTATATATTGATGGTTTAACTTTTTAATTTTTTATATTTAAAATAAATAACGTTTGTTTATTTTGATATACAATAATTATTTTAAATATGATTATTTTTATACAATAAAAAATAATCATGTATTACATTTATTTAAAAAAAAACTTAGATTGGGTTGGGTTATGAATGTGAATCAAAAATTTAGTTGGGTTCGGTTGTGTAGGTGGAAGAGAGAGAAATTAGTTTTATATTAAAGGTTGGGTTGAGTTAGGTTGTGAATGAGAATGGTCTTAGGGGGTGGGGGTGGTTATCACTCATCACTCACAACATCCAATTAAGTTTCGTCATGCCATCAACCATTATTTCATCACTCACAACCTTTTTTAAGTGGGGGTGGTCATCACTAGTGATGGAATTTCATCACTCACAATTTTTTTTAATTATAAATTAACAATAAAACACTAAAATTATAAATTTCATTAAAATTAAAACATACTAGTTCAATTAAACATACTAGAAATATTTTAGACTACAATTAAAAAAAATAATAATAAAGAAACTCCAAACCTAAAGAACCTGCTAGTTCAATTAAATCGTATCTCAACCGAAAGTCAGTTTCTTCATCACGCAAGTCTTGTTGGATATTTTCTAGAACGTGAACTTGTGTATGAGGATCCGGCACCCAATTCGGAGATATTGCACGTCCGTCTTCTTTGATTAGCATATTGTGTAATATGATACATGCATATACTATGCTATGTATTGATTTCTTGTTTATCGCACGAACCGGTCGGCTTAGTATGCCCCATCTACCCTTTAAAACACCAAAAGCCCTCTCAACATCTTTTCTTGCCGATTCTTGTAACTTTTTGAACACGATTTCTTTAGCCTCGACAGGAAATGAATGAGCTTTCACAAAAACAGACCATGATGGGTAGATACCATCCACAAGAAGAAAGCCTCGTCTGTAATATCGTCTGTTAACATATAATGGACAGAAGGGTGCGGTACCATCCGTTACGGTTTGGAACAACGGCAACGTGTGCAAAACATTGATGTCGTTGTTTGAACCTGGAACACCGAAATATGAACGCCAAAACCATAAATCATTCGACGTCACCGCTTCAAGTATGATGGTTGGTCTTTTGATGTCACCCCTAACATACCCCCCTCGCAACTCTCTTGGACAATTTTTCCACTCGATATGTGTACAATCGATGCTACCGAGCATCCCTGGAAAATGCCATCTAGCCTCATGTGCGGCGTAAATACGTGAGATGTCGTGTCTCGTCGGTTTACGTAAAAACTCTTTACCATACAATTTAATGACCGCGTTGCAAAAAAATTGCAAACATTCACGTGAAGTTCTGGCCAACATAGCTAGGTATCCATCAAATTGATCGGAAGGGTGACCTGTCGCTAGTTGGCGAATGGTGGACGTGCATTTTTGTATCGGCGTGAAACTTGGTTTGCCACTTGCATAGTAACCTTCTTGAAACCATTCTTCAGTTGCTTCGATGTCTCCAACAATCTTTAAAAATAATTCTTTTGGTAAACGAAACCGATCTCTAAACGTTTCGGCATTGTAGACCGGATTCTCCACAAAATAATCGTTCATTAACACTTCGTTGGCATGTATACGATCACGATCCACCATCTTCTTCTTTGAGCGGGACGAATTTGATTCAAGTCCGTTATACACCGACACAAAATATTTAAGCGTCTCATTGTCAGAAGACGACTGGATATCGCTATCGCTGTCCATCGAAAACGTCGAATCCATAGGAAAATCCATTTGAGAAATATGTAGTGTGTGATATGTGTTTGTGTTTTGGTTTGGGTGAAATGGTTAAAAATTGTGAAGTATATATAAATGGTTTAAAGGTTTTTTTTAGGGTAAATTACACTTTTCGTCCTTTATGTTTGTACCGGATTGCAATGGATAACCTTTAACTTCAATAATTAAAGGCACAGTCCTTTTTTTGTAAAACTCATTACACGTAACGTCCTTTAGCATTAACTATGTTAAAATTTTCAGTTAAATAACACATGAGGGTAAGTTCGTCTAGTGTAAGAATATATATTTATTGCATAAATATGTTTTTCTTTTTAATCCATTTCCCTTTCCTCTCTCTCTCTCTAAACTCTCTTCTCTAAGGTGTTGTTTGTTTTTTGGCCAGAAGCACTTCTGGCCACTTATGTCTGCGTCGCGCAGACGCGCGTAGACCTTTGGGTCCTGCAGCTTGTTTGTTTTCTCGCAGACCTTTCATTAAAAAAGGTCTGCGAGACCTCTTCCCCACGCAGACATCAACCCATGTCTTCTAACCTCTTCTAAACACTACTCTTCACATCAAGACCCCTTCTCCTCATCTCTCCTGCTGCCACCATCACACCCTCCCACCTGCTGCCACCATCCTACCGTCGCACCACAATCCCACCGTCGCACCCCATCCCTGCCGTCGGCCACCACTACCAACATCGTCACCATCTTCAGCCGCTTGTCGCCGCTGTTCGCCGTCGATCACAGCCGTCGCCGGTGTCAAACACCCGCCTCTCTTTCTCTTTCTGTCTCTCTCCCTCTCCGCGTCTCTGTCTAATCGTCGCGCCGCTACCAGACGGTGGTGGTGTTGGCCGGCCGTCCCATCGATTGAAGGCAACAGCTGTGTGGGTGTGGTTTGTGTAGATGAAGATGAGTTGCAGGGAATTTGGGAGTGAGCTGCTGAAGGAAATGAAGGTGGACTAGGGTTGTGGAGAAGTGAGGGAGATGAGAGCAGACAAGTTGTGTGCTTGTTTGGTTTGTGATTTCAAATAGAGAAGGGTTTTTGTAGGAAAAAGAAAAACAAACCCTCTTCTCCTTGTAGACTGCAGACATTTGGTCTATCTTTTCTCCTGCAGAGCCTGCAGATGTGGTCCGCAGACTGCAGACCTTTTCCTGCAGAAAAAACAAACAGCACCTAAATATCTCTGCCCCCTCCCCCTCTCTTTCTCATCTGCAACCACTGCCCACCTCTAGCTCCCTTCTCCACCACTACAATTTCCGGCTCCTCTCTGTTCTAGAGAACCCCCACCAGCTTAAAACCTTATCTCATTACAAGACAACCGAAAAACCCGAACCATCCACCGTAGACGACGGAGACTTTTCCGCAGCTACCTCTACTCTGCCGTCACAATCCTCCTCCTCTCCGCCGCTACCTCTACTCCGCCGTCACCATCCTCTTCCTCTCGATCGCCTCAAAGTCAACACTGCTCCGATCTCACTCGATATTGTTACGACCGGTGCCGGAGGCTGAACCGTGTTGAGGAAATTGTGGATGTGGGTAGCATCCAGATTGGATTTGTCGAAGAGGTCATCAATGAGTGCAGATTCAGATATTGAAAGATGGTTTGTTCTGAGAAATTGGAGGACTGATTCGTTGTCAAATGGTTCCATTGTTGAGAGATTGAGGGGTCAAATGTGGTGGAGAGATGATGGTAATGGTAATGGTAATGGTAATGGAGAATCCATGAATACTTTTTATTTTTGCACCTGCCATATCTTGATGCATCTGCTGATTTGGTGAATCTCAGATCCAATCTGAAAGTAAGTGGGTTTTATCGTTTCTCAAAATCCCAAATTTCAGTTGATAAATACTAGAAGAAAGTTTGAACTGCTGACATTCGTGTTATGCATATTTGTTAAGCATCGTGTAGTGGACTTTCACTTTAGTTTAACAAAATGGTTTTTGTTTTGTATTTGAGAAGCAAATTAATGAAAAGCAAAGCAGGAAACAACTGGTTTGCAGATCTGCAAGGGGTTAGGGGCGGTGGGTGTGACCGGAGTGGAGGCGGCAGGATGAGGTGGTGGTGGCAAGATGTGGTGGTTAGGATTTAAGGGTTAGGAAATTGGGGAAGATGAATGGTATATGTATTTTTTTTTTTTTTATTAAACATTTAGATAAAACATGAATTGACCAAAATACCCTTAAGTGATTAAAATTAACTGAAATTTTTAATCTGGTTAGTGCTAAAGGACGTGACGTGTAATGAGTTTTACAAACAAAAAAAAAAGATTGTGCCTGTAATTATTGAAGTTAAAGGTCATCCATTGCAATCTGGTACAAACATAAAGGACAAAAAGTGTGATTTACCCTTTTTTTATTACACATTACCGTTCAAAAACGGTCAAAAAATCAACAAAATTCAACGCGTGAACTTTTCCACGGAAACAAAACTCCACGCATGAAAAGTAATGGTGGCGGCGGTGTTTTGGAGGCCATCTCACGGCTCCACCCCGCCTGCCCTTAGCATGTGTTGTTGTGATAAAGTGGCATATGCCAGCCATGGTGGATACGTATATATAGTCTTACGTAAAGCATTGTCATAGGCATTGCTTAAACTACGGTAAAGGTTGGCTGACCCCGTGATTTTTTTTGTTTTTAGTGATATGTGTTATGAACCGGACCTGGGCCCAAAGAAGATCCAACCAGCCCAGTCCAATGGCCCAACAAATTGAACGGTTATGTTGGTAGCGGTGATATAAGCACGACGAGAATTGGGAACAAAGGCATGAATGAATATTGTTATGACTGTGATTGCCTTCTCTTCTCATCTCTTCCTGTAATCTTATTTCCATCTCATTCTATCTCTGTGTTCGTTTCTTTAAGTGTAATCAATCTATTGAATCAATGAACTACCATTAGTTTTGCCCTAATTCAAGTATTGTTCTGTTGATTAAATTGAGTACACTTCATATGTGTGATAAAATCCTAAACGACCCCACGACTTTTTGACAACTACCTTTATTAAATTTTGGAAAAGAGTAAATGACCTCCGCAAAACTTTGACACCGGCCTAAAAACAACAACAGTAACAACAACCAAACTCGGTAAAATCCTATAAATAGCAAAGCTATTGGTAGAGTTTGGGGTAACGCCGACCTAAAAATATAATTTAAATTTTAAAATTTAAACATACAAACATATAGTATAATCTAATTAACAAATATGAAACAATATAAATATCTAATGCCACAACGAAGCTAATAAAAAATATAAAACCCATGTTAATCAGTAAGTTGTTTAAACCCAAAATTAAATTGTTTGTCTTTTAGCCCATTTGGCTTTTAAAAAGTTTGTTTAAATTATAATTATAAACCTAAATAAAATAAACAAGCGCGGTGATTGGAAAAAGAATTGCAATGAACAGACGAATTTAAATTAGTGACATGATCACAATAATGGTATATAAAAAAGGATGGTTTTATGATCTTGTGCAAGTAAAATCCACCAGAAAAGAATAGTAAAATCCGACAAAATTGAATGTGTAAACAGAGGAATGTGCGGTTGGGAAAAGACATACTTTATGCCCCATGTCCCATGAAGGGCTACACACATGTATGTTCTTTGTCTGCGATTTACACTTCTTTACCGATCACATGCTGCCCTCTTAGGAAAACATTTGATCATTCAACCGTAACCCTAATTTAGTGTTTCTCTTTTTTCCCTCTAAAACTTCCTGTTTCATCAGAGTTGTGAGATTTGTTGATCATTCCAAATCGCAAGAGAAATGCCACCTGGAATTGAATCATGTTGATGGCTCTATGTCACACCCCAAATTTCCACGTGTTACCGGTGGGCCCGGTAGGGGAGTAACGTGACGTGGTTGGCAACATCATAGTCAAACAACACAATATATAAATGCACAGCGGAAGCAAAAGATAATTATTACAATCCGAAATAGTGTAACATCAAAGTATTACAACGGAAG
>JARYGA010049570.1:0-40895 GCA_030545235.1 Helianthus tuberosus
TATCACACTGGGTAGTTTCGACGTCGTTATTGGAATGGATTGGCTATCTCGGTATCAAGCGGAGATTGTTTGCAAGGAGAAAATCATCCGCATTCCTCGTTCTGGTGAAGACCCTCTTGTGATTCGTGGCGACAAGAGTGGTGCTGTCGAAGGCATCATCTCTTTCCTTAAGGCCCAAAAATGTCTACGAAAGGGCCACACTGCCATTCTAGCGCTCGTCACTGACACACCCACGGAAGAGAAGAGAATTGAAGACATTCCTATTGTGCGCAATTTTCCTGAGGTATTTCCTGAGGAATTGCCTGGTCTTCCGCCTCACCGCCAAGTTGAATTTCAAATCGAGCTAGCTCCTGGAGCAGCACCAGTAGCTCGAGCACCATATCGTCTAGCTCCATCAGAACTCGAAGAACTGTCCACACAACTACAAGAACTCTTGGAAAAGGGTTTTATTCGTCCTAGCTCTTCGCCCTGGGGAGCTCCAGTCTTGTTCGTAAAGAAGAAAGATGGTACCTTCAGAATGTGTATTGACTACCGCGAACTCAACAAGGTGACTGTGAAGAATCGTTATCCTCTTCCACGTATTGACGACTTGTTCGACCAGTTGCAAGGGTCGAGCTATTACTCCAAGATTGACTTGAGATCGGGATACCATCAACTGAGGGTCCGAGATGAGGACGTCTCCAAAACAGCATTCAGAACTCGTTACGGCCATTACGAGTTTCTGGTTATGCCATTCGGGCTGACGAATGCACCAGCGGTCTTCATGGATCTCATGAACCGAGTGTGCAAGCCTTACCTGGATAAGTTCGTTATTGTGTTCATCGACGATATCCTGATCTATTCTAAGAGTCAGGAGGAACACGAGCAGCATCTACGACTTATGTTGGAACTTCTTCGAAAAGAGCAGTTGTATGCCAAGTTTTCGAAATGTGACTTCTGGCTTCGCGAAGTCCACTTTCTAGGCCGTGTGGTAAACAAGGATGGGATTCATGTGGATCCATCCAAGGTTGACTCAATCAAGAACTGGCCTGCACCCCGCACACCAACAGAAATCCGCCAATTCTTGGGTTTGGCAGGATATTACAGAAGGTTTATCAAAGATTTCTCCAAAATTGCGCAACCTCTCACTTCACTGACTCAGAAGGGTGTCATCTATCGTTGGGGTGATGCACAAGAGTCCGCATTTCAACATCTAAAGGATAGACTTTGTAGCGCGCCTATCCTCTCATTGCCCGAAGGCACCGATGATTTCGTGGTTTATTGCGACGCTTCCATCCAAGGACTTGGTTGCGTATTGATGCAACGTGACAAGGTCATTGCCTACGCATCGCGCCAACTTAAAGTTCACGAAAGAAACTACACTACTCACGATCTGGAGCTGGGAGCAGTGGTATTCGCGCTTAAGATATGGAGACATTACCTATACGGTACCAAGTGCACCATTTACACCGATCACAGGAGTCTCGAGCATATCTTCAAGCAAAAGGAGTTAAGCATGCGTCAACGCCGATGGGTTGAGCTCTTGAACGATTACGAATGCGCGATCAGGTACCATCTGGGCAAAGCCAATGTGGTAGCAGACGCCCTCAGTCGAAAGGATACCATACCTAGGCGTGTACGTGCTTTACAGCTTACCATCCAATCCAACCTTCCCGCTCAAATTCGAGATGCCCAGGTCGAAGCATTGAAAGCGGAGAACATCAGGGCTGAATCCTTACGAGGATCGAGACAACGGCTAGAACAAAAGGAAGACGGCGCCTACTATGTAACAGGGCGTATTTGGGTTCCACTCTATGGCAACTTACGCGAGCTTGTGAAGGATGAAGCACATAAGTCTCGTTATTCGGTACACCCTGGTTCGGACAAGATGTACCACGACCTCAAGACCACATACTGGTGGCCTGGCATGAGAGCCCACATAGCAACCTACGTCAGCAAGTGCTTGACTTGTGCGAGAGTCAAGTCTGAATATCAGAAACCATCAGGCCTACTTCAACAACCGGAGATCCCGAAATGGAAATGGGAGCAAATTTCCATGTATTTCGTTACCGGCCTGCCCAGATCTCAACGCGGAAACGATACCATTTGGGTGATCGTAGATCGACTAACCAAGTCTGCACATTTTCTGGCTATCAAAGAAACGGATAAGTTTTCTACTCTTGCAGACATTTACCTAAAGGAAGTGGTATCGAAGCACGGAGTGCCAACCTCCATCATTTCTGATCGTGACGCACGTTTTACTTCTGAACTGTGGCAAGCAATGCACAAGTCCTTTGGCTCACGTTTAGATATGAGCACCGCTTATCACCCGCAGACGGATGGGCAATCTGAACGCACCATCCAAACCCTTGAAGACATGCTTAGGGCATGCGTAATCGACTTCGGCAATGGCTGGGAAAAACACCTCCCGTTAGTGGAGTTTTCGTACAACAACAGCTACCACACCAGCATCCAAGCCGCTCCGTTTGAGGCATTGTACGGACGCAAATGCCGATCACCTCTCTGTTGGGCAGAAGTTGGTGACAGCCAAATCACTGGCCCAGAACTTGTGGTAGATACCACCGAGAAAATTGCTCAGATACGACAGCGAATGGCGGCAACTCGTGACCGTCAGAAAAGCTATGCTGATAAGGGAAGAAAACCACTCGAGCTCCAGGTTGGGGATCGAGTGCTACTCAAAGTCTCACCTTGGAAAGGTGTAGTCCGCTTTGGCAAACGAGGCAAACTCAATCCGCGTTATGTCGGACCATTCGAAGTCATTGAGAAAATTGGCAAAGTCGCCTACAGGTTGGATCTACCTGAAGAACTCAGCGGAGTTCACAATGTTTTCCATGTGTCGAATCTGAAGAAGTGTCTGTCAGATGAGACCCTCATAGTTCCTCTGAAGGAACTCACTTTCGACGAACAGCTGCGATTCGTCGAGGAACCAGTAGAGATTACGGATCACGATGTTAAGATCCTTAAGCATACCAGGATACCTCTGGTCCGAGTTCGTTGGAATGCTCGTCGTGGCCCAGAGTATACCTGGGAACGAGAAGACCAAATGAAACTCAAGTATCCCCAACTGTTTAAGAAAAACACAACCACTACTAAGGCTGAAGCTACTGCAGAATTTCGGGACGAAATTCCAAATCAACGGGGGGATAATGTGACACCCAACGAAAATCAGGAAAACAACGCAACTTAACTAGCTTCCTCAGTAACCACGCGCTAAATTTCGGGACGAAATTCTCTTAACAGGGGGAGAATGTGACAACCCTCAATTTACATGTATTCCGTACAATTTATTTAATAATAATTTAAGTGCTTGGTGACTGTGTTGAAATATTTAACTGCTCTCTGATTACTGAACTATACTTACATGAGCATGTTAACATACTGGTAGTATACAGAAAAGTCACTAAATGGTCCGGTGTATTTTCCTATGTGTTAGGAATTTATTTCGTTACAAAAATATATAAATAAGACGCCTTACGGAACAATTAAACAATTTAACGGAACAGTGTCCGACCGAATAACCGGACATTACCCGAGACACTAAATTTTTGGCAGACACATTGTTTTATTATTTATGGCTAGTCATGATCCCCGTATGCCATAACACCCGCTAAAAATAAACCAACTAACTTACACCACCATTTTTCTTACATACTTACAATCTAACATTCTAGTTGCACATTGTCTACCTCAAGACCCCCCCCCCCCCCCCCAACGATTTTAGTCCTTGATGGACCCACCAAATTTTCCCCACCATACCTCCTAATCTTGTGTAAGATTTTAACATAATATTTTATTAGATGGTTACTTGATTGTGTAAGAAAAATATATGAAGCATCATGATATAAGTATGGTATTCTTACAACATATCTTCACCTTAAGATTTACACTCATTCCTTCACTCTTTCCCCCTCCCTCACGGTTACACATAACCGAAACCACAACCACTTCCAACATTCTCCATCTTCTTCATTTTACTAGTGCCTTTCAAAGATTCAAAGGACTCATGGAGGTTGCAACTTAAAGGAGCTTGTTCTAGTCTTTTTTTTCACCATCATTTTCTCATCACTTTGCATTAGATTCATCCCTAGCTATAAGCTAGTAGTAAGTCTCATCTTAACTTGTTTCATCTTGTTCGAAATTTATGATTTGTAGTATGTGTGTTGTTGTTTAAATCACTAAATAACGAGAATGCTAGAAAATGTGTAACATAAGTTATGAACATAAAAGCTACATAAAAGTTTACTTGTGGCTGATTTTTGAAGCGAAATCTTGTTGGTTTGAGGGTTGGGTAAATCATACTTGATGTTTAAAAGTTGTTTTCTTGCTAAATCCATTGTTCGGACACTCGTTGATGCGATTTAGTAATGTTTAAACTTAAAAATAACATGCTGATGCATTTTTACAGCCGCCTTCAACAGGCTGTAAACGGACTTTAAAAACTCGAAAAACGGAATTTCAAAAGCCTAAATCGTGTCTTTTCGAAAAACGAAGAAAATGGCGCTGGAATCGTATTTTTCTGAGGTCGGCTATTATTTTAAAAATCTGTTTTCATGACAGCAGCTAAGGCTGATTTTTACTGCAGAAAATTGGGCTGTGCGTTTTCGATCACAACTTAAAAACCTGAACCGAACCAGCCCCTGAAACTTTTATCAAAAATGGTCACGGATGTATTTGTGACCCTCGAACTGGAATTTTGATAAACGGACTTACGAGGAATTTTTGACGAATTTTTCCGTAAACTGTGATCAGAATGTAACAAATCTGATCACAGTTCGGTAAACGATTTTCTATAAATTACTGATAATGAACTAGACCCCCATATTTTTACACAATAATTTGTGGGTCGATTAGGACGTTCCGCAAAAATTTGGGAATTTTTGGAATAAGTTAAGTATTTTATTTAAATGTCCGAAAACAGCCGGTTTCGAATATAAATGCTGAATTGACATAAGTTGTGACTTGCGTGTTTAAATGTCGAGTATACTATCGGTGAATGATCTAACATGTTATATGTGTTACGTGCAATATCGTATGTCTGTTTATGAGTGGGGAATGGATGGGAAGTTTATATGGGCATAAATCGTTAAAGTGTGTACCTGTTATGTGGACGAAGTAATGTGCAAATAAACCATACGTAGGATACGTGTTATGCATGAGAAACTGATTGTTATCCGTACCTTATTAGGACGTGATTGACCGACCTTGACTGTTAACTATATTTGAGAACCTAACCGAGCAAATCGAGGTGAGTTCACACTCTTTCTAAGGCATGGGATTCACAGGGGTTGGGAATGGGATTGAATAACTACTTGGCTATCTCGGTATCAAGCGGAGATTGTTTGCAAGGAGAAAATCATCCGCATTCCTCGTTCTGGTGAAGACCCTCTTATGATTCGTGGCGACAAGAGTGGTGCTGTCGAAGGCATCATCTCTTTCCTTAAGGCCCAGAAATGTCTACGAAAGGGCCACACTGCCATTCTAGCGCTCGTTACTGACACACCCACGGAAGAGAAGAGAATTGAAGACATTCCTATTGTGCGCAATTTTCCTGAGGTATTTCCTGAGGAATTGCCTGGTCTTCCGCCTCACCGCCAAGTTGAATTTCAAATCGAGCTAGCTCCTGGAGCAGCACCAGTAGCTCGAGCACCATATCGTCTAGCTCCATCAGAACTCGAAGAACTGTCCACACAACTACAAGAACTCTTGGAAAAGGGTTTTATTCGTCCTAGCTCTTCGCCCTGGGGAGCTCCAGTCTTGTTCGTAAAGAAGAAAGATGGTACCTTCAGAATGTGTATTGACTACCGCAAACTCAACAAGGTGACTGTGAAGAATCGTTATCCTCTTCCACGTATTGACGACTTGTTCGACCAGTTGCAAGGGTCGAGCTATTACTCCAAGATTGACTTGAGATCGGGATACCATCAGCTGAGGGTCCGAGATGAGGACGTCTCCAAAACAGCATTCAGAACTCATTACGGCCATTACGAGTTTCTGGTTATGCCATTCGGGCTGACGAATGCACCAGCGGTCTTCATGGATCTCATGAACCGAGTGTGCAAGCCTTACCTGGATAAGTTCGTTATTGTGTTCATCGACGATATCCTGATCTATTCTAAGAGTAAGGAGGAACACGAGCAGCATCTACGACTTATGTTGGAACTTCTTTGAAAAGAGCAGTTGTATGCCAAGTTTTCGAAATGTTTCTTCTGGCTTCGCGAAGTCCACTTTCTAGGCCATGTGGTAAACAAGGATGGGATTCATGTGGATCCATCCAAGGTTGACTCAATCAAGAACTGGCCTGCACCCCACACACCAACAGAAATCCGCCAATTCTTGGGTTTGGCAGGATATTACAGAAGGTTTATCAAAGATTTCTCCAAAATTGCGCAACCTCTCACTTCACTGACTCAGAAGGGTGTCATCTATCGTTGGGGTGATGCACAAGAGTCCGCATTTCAACATCTAAAGGATAGACTTTGTAGCGCGCCTATCCTCTCATTGCCCGAAGGCACCGATGATTTCGTGGTTTATTGCGACGCTTCCATCCAAGGACTTGGTTGCGTATTGATGCAACGTGACAAGATCATTGCCTACGCATCGCGCCAACTTAAAGTTCACGAAAGAAACTACACTACTCATGATCTGGAGCTGGGAGCAGTGGTATTCGCGCTTAAGATATGGAGACATTACCTGTACGGTACCAAGTGCACCATTTACACCGATCACAGGAGTCTCGAGCATATCTTCAAGCAAAAGGAGTTAAACATGCGTCAACGCCGATGGGTTGAGCTCTTGAATGATTACGAATGCGCGATCAGGTACCATCCGGGCAAAGCCAATGTGGTGGCAGACGCCCTCAGTCGAAAGGATACCATACCTAGGCGTGTACGTGCTTTACAGCTTACCATCCAATCCAACCTTCCCGCTCAAATTCGAGATGCCCAGGTCGAAGCATTGAAAGCAGAGAACATCAGGGCTGAATCCTTACGAGGATCGAGACAACGGCTAGAACATCTGCTTCAATTCGAATCTGAAGATCAACTCTCCACTTTGGTTTGTGGGAAAATAACGCAGAAGTGAAAAATCTTTTTGGATTTTTAATAAAGCTTCTAAACTAGAAATGAAATACAGAACTAAAAAGCAATGAAAGTAAACTATATACAAACATATTTTTGGTGAGCGTGTTAGAGAATCATATCAGCTATTCGACAAGTCACAAGTACCATTAAGCTTTAATTTCATAATCAGAATTAAACAATTCGCGTAGATTGTCGATATACTGATCCACTTAAATTCTCACACACATTTCAATCTGTCCAGGATATGGATTTAGTGTTTTAGAGACATAAACTTATACGTGTGTCCCACCTCTTGAATATACTCCCGTATCCAGATCCCAATATTCAGTCTTACAGGTGAGTATACCATAAATGATATCTGTAAGGGGTTAATAAATTATGAAGAATCATGAGAGCTCAGGTCAGAACTACCGTTCAGCAGAGAGATCATGACTCAACTTTTGGGTGTGTCCCCTTTAGAGGATTTTTTTTACAACAGCATTGCTAAGCAATTTTATTGTCTTATCATTTATGCTGAGGGTGATGCTATGTTTCAAGCATTGCGGAAAGTATTATTCAGGGACTAGGTCAGAACTTCCATTCAGCAGAAGTCCCGGAATAATACCCCAGATATCACTGAGTATAAAGACCTAGTATATCAGAAAAAAGGAATCTTTCAAACAAGATTTCAGGGGTTACCTATATATCCAAGTAGTGTTCCCCACGAAATAAGTAAGTGAAGATTTAGGTTTATATCCTGAACAAACCTACTAAATGTGTAAAAACCTATCGGCATATCATCAGCGAGACTGTTTAACTCATTTTAAACATTCCATTTCTTTAGCATACTGTAACTGTCAAGCCGATGTACTATCATTTTCCCTTTTTACACAAGCTCTTTTCTGGTTTTCTATTGTTTTTGGATTTTGAAAATATCTCATATTTTTGTGTTTTTTGTCATTTTTTAATGTTTTTGTATTTTCTGAAATATTACCCTATACCTCCCCCTAAATACCAAAACAAGTAAAAAATCGACAAACCATTGCAGATTGCTTCTCAACATCGTCTACAATGTCTCCTTCATCAACGCCAAGAATCTCCTCCAACACCGATAAAAGCTTCATACCATTCAGTTTTAGCAAATACTGAAAACGTGTTTTATCAAATGCTTTGGTATGTAAATCAGCTTTTTGCTCGTCAGTGTGGATTTTCTCAATTCGTATCAACTTCTTCTCGAAACAATCTCGGATGAAGTGATGAAGAATTTCAATGTGTTTTGTTTTAGCGTGATGAACTGGATTTTTAGTAATATTAAGCGTTGCCTCATTATCAACAAAGATAGGGGTGTTTAGAAATTGCAAACCGTAGTCGCGCATCTGTTGCTGGATCCACAAGATCTGTGAGCAGCAACTGCTTGCAGATACATACTCCGCTTTACATGTGGATAAAGCCACAGAGGTCTGCTTTTTGCATTGCCAGGTAACCAATCATGGTCCAAAAAACTGACACCCTACTATTGTTGATTTAGAATTAACTTTGCAGCACCCGAAATCGGAATCGGAATACCCTTCGAGCGTAAAATCGCTTTCTCTTGGATACCACAACCCCAATGATGGAGTTCCTTTCAGGTAGCGTAATATCCTTTTCACAATCACCATATGCGAAGCTCTCGGGTTAGATTGAAATCTTGCTGCGAGGCAGGTTGGGTACATGATATCGGGTCTTGAAGCTGTCAAATACATCAGCGATTCGATCATGGAACGATACATCGTTTCATCTACCTTCTCTCCGGTGAGATCAGGGTTTATCCCATGATTCGTTGCTAATGGGGTGGAAGCTGGAGTTTAACCTAACATCCCGAATTTCTCCAAGATATCATGAACGTACTTTGTTTGATGTATGAAAATTCCTTTGGGTGGTTGATCAACCTGCAGTCCCAAAAAGAATTTCATCTCACCCATCGATGACATTTCAAATTTCTGCTTCATAACTCTTTCAAAATCTTTGCACAAATTTTCATTCGTTGACCCAAATATGATGTCGTCCACGTAAATTTGAACTATTAGAAGATGACCGTCGACCTCTTTGGTGAAGAGAGTGGCATCCACTTTTCCATGAATAAAGCTGTTGGCTAGTAGGTGTTGAGACAATGTCTCGTATCAAGCTCTCGGGTCCTGGTGTAAACCATACAGCGCTTTGTCTAGCAAGTAGACCTTGTCTTTGTGGTTTGGATCGGTGAAGCCCGGTGGCTGACCGACATATACCTCCTCTTTTACCTTCCCATAGAGAAACGCCGATTTAACATCTAACTGATATACTTTGAAGTTTTTCCAAGACGCAAATGCTAGGAAGATTCTGATCGCTTCTAGTCGAGCTACAGGAGCATACACTTCAGTGAAATCTATACCCTCCTGTTGACTAAAACCCTGGACTACGAGTCGAGCTTTGTTACGAACAACAACTCCTCTATCATCCCTCTTGCACTTGAACACCCACTTGGTGTTTATCTTCCTTTGACCATCAGGCAAATCCACTAACTTCCACACTCCCATCTTTTCGAATTGGCTCCGTTCCTCCTGCATTGCATTGACCCAAGAATCTTCAGTAAGCGCCTCTTTGTAAGTCCTTGGCTCAATCTGCGAGATAAAAAACTCAATGAGAATTCAGTTTGTAAAGGAGCAACTTTTGTATAAAAACATGTAAGCCCTTGACCAAGCTGTCTTCTAGTGCGGACGCCTGTTTGCAATTCTCCAATGATCAATTCCTCTGGATGGTATGAAAGAGTTCGTGGCATCACTTCGCCTGGAACATCTACATCGCCTTCCAGATTAGTAACATTCTGATTTGCACCTTGTTCACTGACTGGGTTTGTTTGACCTGAAATCTGAATTTGCTCCCCCTCATAATCTGAATCACCATGATCAAATACTGGCATGTTCTCAGATTCTTGATTATCATTCTGTTCCATCTGATTATCTTGAGCAACTTCATTTTGTTGAATATCATCATGTTCTCCAGCATTGCTTGGACCTGCTTCATCATCGTTCAAAGCTTGTCGTGGTCGTCTTGAATACTCAGCTGGGAACCTTTCCTGCGATTCTTCATACTCTCTCAGAATATCCAACTCGTCAAAGAAATCTTCTTCTTCTTCCTTTTCTTATTCCATGTCAAACGAATCCCACAGTTTATCATAATTAAAACGCCATGAGTCTCCAGGATTCTGCAGTGGCATTGTATATCCTTGACATTCAACATTTCGAGCTTCAATAATCCGCTTCAGATTTGGAACGAAGACACGTCGTAATGGACTTGCATAACCTATGAATATCCCTTCAATACTCTTCGGACCAAACTTTCCAAAAGGTTCTAGAACAGTACAGGGTGACCCAAACGGTTCAAGATACTTCAGATTTGGTTTGCGGTTATTGATCAACTCAAAGCATGTTTTGTTGAATTTCTTAACAGTAAGAACTCTGTTGAACGTATAGCATGCGGCGGAAACTACTTCTGCCCAAAAAATTATCGGTAGCTTTGAATCAGCAAGCATTGTTCTGGCCGTTTCGATTAGCATCCTGCAACTCCATTCTGTTGCGGAGTGTATGGAGCACTAAACTCATGCAATATACCTCTTTCATCACAAAATTCTTCCATCTTGTTGTTCTTGAATTCAGTACCATAGATAGGTTAAATGAGTGCACAACAGTGTTTGAATTAGGGTTAGAACATGTTTTAGGTAAGCAGTCCGTTTGAACATGTCATGTCCGTTTGAGGATGGCCTGTCCGTTTGAAGAGTGTTCCGTTTGAACAAGGTATGTCATCTTCAAACGGAAGGGTAACTAGTATATATATGTGTTGTGTAGGCTCATTTGAAACAGACTAGTATGTGTGTAAGAGACGAGGTGCTGCCAAAATTTCATCAGAAATCATTGTAAAGTCTCTACAAAGCAGTAATAGAAAAGAATTGAAAGGAACAAGCTGTTGTGACTTGGTTTACTTTGATTCCACCTCTGTAAACTAAGATGAACTGCCTTTATTGACTATATAGGGTCACCGGAACGATCCAACAAGTGGTATCAGAGCTCAGGACGAGGAGTTCATACCATTGCAGCTTGATTTCACCGGATTTTATCAGATTATCTCACTTCTACCTTTCTTTTCTGATTTGAACTAGTTGTCACGGTTTAAACGGTCTAAAATTCTCACATTTCAAAGGAAATACAGTAATAACTAATCCTTGAAAATTTGAGATCAAAATTCGACCTAAAACTGATTGAAAACACCTATACCGTTTGAAAATGTTCGTTAAAAGCTGACGTCATCCTTTTGAAGCTTGGCTATCGTTTGAAATTGGTCACATTCGTTTGAAACAGGCTTCCGTTTGAAAACAGTCCGTTTGAAAGTGACATCCCGTTTGAAAGTAGTTTCCGTTTGAAACTGGTTTCCGTTTGAAAAGTGATTCGTTTGAAAAGTGGTTCGTTTGAAAAGAACCATTTCGTTTGAAAGAGACTGTACCGTTTGAACCATTCCGTTTGAACAGATTCCGGTTGAATCTGTCATTCTTCAAAACCAAAAATATTTCTAAGTGTTTGCTGATTTTTTAGGTACGTACAAGATGGATGATTTCAATCCGTTTTATGATGTCTTTGCATTTGCTGGAAATTCTGGAGATGATACTTCTTCTAGCAACACCAATGAGAACACGCCGAATACAAAGAAAAAGCTATCGGATGCCTTGGAGGTTGAAAGTGCTTTTGGAACCTATAACAAACCCCCGAAGTTGATGGCTATCGAAGAATACAGTCGGTGGGCCAAGAAGTTTGAAGATTGGTTGAGAGCCTTTGCTTTTCCTAGCTGGAAGAGTCTAAAAAATGGATACCATGATGGAGGCAAAAGTGGCGAAACTTTAACATCACCTGAAGAAATAGAGGGATTTGTTGCTGAGCAAAAATGCATTGCACTACTATTTCAGTCTGTTCGAGAAGATATAATATCTTTGATCGAGTACAACAGTTCTAAAGATCTCTGGAAAAAGTTAGAAACCAAATGTTTAGGAAGTACAGAAATAGTTAAGAATAAAAAGAAACTTCTTAGAAAAGAGTTTGATTTGTTTGGGTGTTTAAAGAATGAATCAGTTTGTAAAATGATTGAGAGGTTTGGGCACTTGAAGCTGGAACTGGCGAGACATGGAATTTCCTATACTCAAGATGCGCTAATTGATAAATTGTTCGATTCGTTGCCAGATGAGATGGATTGGCAATATTATGTGTTGATGCTAAAGAATACTATCAAGCCGCCAGAAGTGTTGACAGTAGACTTGCTGATTGAGAGACTAGAGAGTCACGAGTTGGAATTAAAGAAGACACACAAAGTCAATCATTCGTCTTATCAGTAGAACTTGGATTTGTATTATCCAAAGAGCATGATGCCAAAGAGTACATCTCCCAAGACAGCTTTTTCTGCCGAAAATGTTAACACATCAAACAAAGAAAGTCAAAGCAGTGGATTTCACAGTGGATCTTCGTCATCTGCAAATCATTATGATCCAAAGAATCTATTTCAATGCAACATCGCTGTAGACTTAAAGAACGCTCAAAACTTCAGTGAGGAGTCAGCAAAGCAACAGATGGTTTTCTTAGCATCTGTACTAGAATCTTATGAAAGTCTTGTAGCAGGGAAGATAGGCAACACTAACTTGACAAAGGAAGATTATGATCAAATTGATCCTGAGGAGATGGAACTGATCGACATAAGATGGTGTATGGCCAGTGCAGTTCGTCGAGCACAGCGTTTTATGGAGATCACAGGGAGGAAGTCTATTGGTGGACCTTCTACCAAGTTAGGCTTTGACAAGTCTAAAGTGACGTGCTTTAAATGCAAACAGAAAGGTCACTTTAAGCGTGAATGTCGAAATGCGTATGCTGATAAATCTGAGAACCCGTTCAGAGAAGATTACTACAAGAAAGTGATTTATCATCAGAATAAATCAGAGCCGCCAAGATTGAAGCAGCTTAAAGAGAACAAAGAGAAGTCAAGAGCTCTTGCTGTAATTCACGACGATGAAGGTTACGACTGGAGTGAGTTGTTACCTGAGGAGGATGCGGTTGGATATGCATTCATGGCAAATTCTGAACCTAAATCTTGGAAAGACAACAGAACTGAAGAACAGAAGTATAATCACAGAAAGATGTTGGCCACGAACAGATTGATCAGAATAGCTGGTATTTTTTCTGAGGCAAAAAGAGCAAATAGATGGGATCCAGACAGGGAATGTTATCTTGACCCCTATGGAAACATTGCTATTGATCACAACACTCTTGATTTGGAAACCATAATCAAAGAGTTTAAAGATGAAGATGATTATTGGCAAAGGAAATGGTGGGGAAGCGGAGAAGAGAAAGAGAAAGAAGATAAAGAAAAAGAAGAGAAAGAAAAGTCAAAGAAGGTTGATACTGGAATCATTGACACGACTCAAAAGTTGAATGCTGAAAACATGAGAAAGATGGCTGACAAGGTGCTAGCTACTAAGGCACTTGAGGTAGATTCTAAATCCGTCTCTGAGTCTAAAAGCCAGGTCAGTTCAAACGCGTCAATGACTGAGTCAGGTAAGAAAGTCAGTGGTGATGTTGACTGCAAAAATTGCATCAAAGAATGCAAGGTTTGTAGTACAAATACTTATCTCAAAGGTAAGAAAATTGATGATCAGACTGCTAAAGTCAGAAGTGTTGAGGATCAACTTCTTGATCGTGATAAAATGGTGAAAGTGTCAACTGAACGATTGAAAGAATTAACTAACAAAATCGAAACTGATAAAATTGATCAAGAAAAGGTTAGGAAAGAAAATGAAAGGTTAGTTTTTGAAAATCGTCAGATCACTGAAAATTTTGAGAAGCTTAAAAGCACGGTTAAAGATAATGATGATAGAAATGGTAAAACATACAAAGAAAATTGCCAATTGCAATGTGTTTTGAAAATTAAAGAAGAATTAATCAACAAACAATTGGATGAGATTGCTAAGTTGAAGCTTCAGTTTGTAGAAGCTAAGATTAAGAATGAGCGTATCAATTTGAAATTGAACAGTTACAACTCTGCAAGCTTTGTTTTGCAACACATTGTTCCTAAACCCATCGGGAAAAACAAAGCAGGCGAAGATGTATACTGTGATGGAACTGGGGTCGGGTTTCATCAAGTTCCACCACCAGTTCTAGACAATTATTCGAAAAAGCAATCTAGGTTGGTTAATCTTGAAGATGAAAATGAAGTGAAACTTCCTGATTCAATTGATGTAACATTTTCTTCATCATCATCTGATGATAGTGTTCAAACTGAGATTGTTAAAGGCATGGCTGAAAGTGTTTTGGATAGTGATTCAGCTGAGAATGAAGAGTGTTTTCTGGACAAATACATTCCGAAACAAAAGTCCAAAAACAACTTAAATGATGAACCTACTCTTGTCATGTACAAGATGTCAGGATCTGATAAGTTGTATTCGGATTCTGAGTTTCCCATTGAGAATGTTAATGTGAACAAGATAACAAATGTTTTCAAATTGGTTGAAGTTGAGTTGTCAGAAGTTAACAGTTTGAGTCAAACAAAGAGACAAATGAATTTTGAGAAAGATAAAGCTTACTACAAAAAGCCTGTTGTTCCACCACGTTTTTATACTAACAATCGAAACAATTGGTCGGGTGGTTATCAGGGAGGTAAGAGTTATCAAAAGAGAAATGTTTAAAACAAGAAATTTGCTGAGAAGAAAGTGTTTGTGAACAGTTCGAGTTCACTTTCTGATGAAGAGAAAAAGTTTTTTTCAAAATCAAATGAAGAGTTTTTTGAGGAGAGGGCCTCAAAACCTCAGTCTGAAGGCACAAATCGAGTAGTTGATACTCGTACATGTTTTAGATGCAACAAAGTTGGTCACATTGCAAGAAATTGCACCAACTTCAAGCCTAAGACTGAAGTTGTTGAGAATCAAAAGAAGAAGTTTGATGCAAAAAGGAAAAGCTCCAATGGTTGTTGAGAAAAATTTGAAAAATGAGAAAATCAAAGTAAAAATTGAACCAGTTAAGAAATTGGTAACTAAAAATGACAAATTTTATAAACGGGTTGCATCATCTCAACAAACATGGAAGCCAAAAGTGGTTGAAAAGAAACCAAGTTCATTTAAACCAAAGGTTTCAGAGTCGGAAAAACAATCGTCTTCTACCATTCCGGTAAAAATGGATGTTCCTTTGGATTATTATGAAAAGTTGGAGAAACAATCTTCTACTCCACCCGAGAAGAAGAATGTTCAAAAGAAAAATCAACCAACCGGTCAACTTAAGATAGATGAGTTTTTCTTATACAAAAAGGTTGAGGTTGGATCTGAGGAAAGTTTAAAGACGAATGATAAAAATTTTCCGCCACTCTACACTACAAAATCTCACATTAAAGTCCAGTTACCTGAGTCAAAAGAGGCTTGGGTAGCATCAAAATCTCACTAAAAATTTTGGACTTGCCGGAGCTTCCTAGTTGGTAATTGTGAAGCATGAATCGGCATCTTTATTGAAATGTGTTTTTAAAATCAATTTGTGATATGTGCAGGAACTTCCGAGAGCTATTTCACGATGGATTATGGATAGCGGAGCGTCTCGACATATGACAGGGAAGACTGCATTGTTGTACGATGTTAGAAATTTCAATGGTGGTTATGTGGGATTCCCAGGAAATCAAGGTGGTCGAATTGTTGGTGAAGGAACGTTATCCAATGGGATTGTTACGTTTGAAAGAGTTAACTACATTGCTGAGCTGGAGAATAATCTGCTGAGTATCTCACAAATTTGTGACAGGATGTATACCACTCACTTCACAGACAAAGAATGTTTGATCTTGAAACCAGGATTTGTTATCCCTGAAGAATGGATTATCATCAGGGCACCTAGAGTGAATGATCTGTATGTTTTGCATATGAGTGTAGCAACTACAACAACGGGTCAGGCACATTGTTTTATGTCTAGAGCAACGGAGAAAGAATCAAGATTGTGGCACCAAAGGATGGGTCATATACATCTTAGAAAAATGAATCACTTGGTGCATAATGATTTAGTTTTGGGAGTTCATATTAAAGGTTTTCATCTGGAAGGGGAGTGTATTAGTTGCATCAAAGGAAAGCAAAAGAAAAAGTCACACCTAAAAAGCAAGTCAATTCAGTTTCCAGACCGTTAGAGAGACTACATATGGATCTGTTTGGTCCTGTAAATGTCAAAAGTATCACAGGGGATCTCTATTGTCTTGTGGTTACTGATGATTATTCCAGATTTTCAGGGGTATCATTCTTGAAATCGAAAGATGAAACGTTTGATAGTTTGATGGCGTTGTTCAGAAAAATTGAAAATCTGTACCAAAGGCGTATCAAAAGAATCAGAAGCGATAATGGTACTGAATTCAAGAACAACAAGATGGAAGAATATTGTGATGAAAGAGGTATATTGCATGAGTTTAGTGCTCCGTACACTCCGCAGCAGAATGGAGTTGCAGAACGTAAAAACAGGACGCTAATCGAAACGGCCAGAACAATGCTTGCTGATTCAAAGTTACCGATAAATTTTTTGGGCAAAAGCAGTTTCCGCCGCATGCTATACGCTCAACAGTGTTCTCACTGTCAAGAATTCAACAAAACATGCTTTGAGTTGATCAATAACCGCAAACCGAATCTAAAGTATTTTGAACCGTTTGGGTCACCCTGTACTGTTCTAGAGCCTTTTGGAAAGTTTGGTCTGAAGAGTATTGAAGGGATATTCATAGGTTATGCAAGTCCATTACGTGTCTTCGTTCCAAGTCTGAAGCAGATTATTGAAGCTCCAAATGTTGAATGTCAAGGTTTTACAATGCCGCCGCAAAATCCTGGAGATTCATGGCGTTTTAATTACGACAAGTTGTGGGATTCGTTTGACATGATAGAAGAACCAGAAGAAGAAGATTTCTTTTATGAGTTGGATATTCTGAGAGAGTATGAAGAATCACAGGAAATGTTTCCGGCTGAATATTTAAGAAGACCACGACAAGCTTTGAATGATGATGAAGCAGGTCCAAGCAATGCTGGTGAACATGATGATGTCCAACAAAATGAAGTTGCTCAAGATAATCAGACGACACAGAATGATAATCTAGAATCTGAGAACATGCTAGTATTTGATCATGGTGATTCAGATTCCGAGGGGGAGCAAATTCAGATTTCAGGTCAAACAAACCCAGTCAGTGAACAAGGTGTAAACCAGAATGTTACTAATCTGGAAGGCGAGGTAGATGTTTCAGGCGAAGTGATGCCACGAACTCTTTCATACCATCCAGAGGAATTGATCATTGGAGAATTGCAGACAGGCGTCCGCACTCGAAGACAACTTGATAAAGGGCTTACATGTTTTTATACAAAAGTTGCTCCTTTACAAACTAAATTTTCATTGAGTTGCTTTATCTCGCAGGTTGAACCAAGAACTTACAAAGAGGCGCTTACTGAAGATTCTTGGGTCAATGCGATGCAGGAGGAAGTTAGCCAATTCGAGAAGTTAGGTGTGTGGAAGTTAGTGGATTTACCTGATGGTCAGAGGAAGATAAACACCAAATGGGTGTTCAAGTGTAAGAGAGACGATAGAGGAGTTGTGGTTCGTAACAAAGCTCGACTCGTAGTCCAGGGTTTCTGTCAGCAGGAGGGTATAGATTTCACTGAAGTATATGCTCCGGTTGCTCGACTAGAAGCAATCAGAATCATCCTGGCATTTGCATCTTGGAAAAACTTCAAAGTTTATCAGTTAGATGTAAAATCAGCTTTTCTCTACGGGAAGGTAAAAGAGGAGGTATATGTCGGTCAGCCATCGGGCTTCACCGATCCACACCACAAAGACAAGGTCTACTTGCTAGACAAAGCACTGTATGGTTTACACCAGGCCCCGAGAGCTTGGTACGACACATTGTCTCAACACCTACTAGCCAACAACTTCATTCGCGGAAAAGTAGATGCCACTCTCTTCACCAAAGAGGTCGACGGACATCTTTTGATAGTTCAAATTTCCGTGGACGACATTATATTTGGGTCAACAAATGAAAACTTGTGCAAAGATTTTGAACGAGTTATGAAGTAGAAATTCGAAATGTCATCGATGGGTGAGATGAAATTATTTTTGGGATTGCAGGTTGATCAACTACCCAAAGGAATTTTCATACATCAAACGAAGTATGTTCATGATATCTTGGAGAAATTCGGGATGTCAGGTTCTACTCCAGCTTCCACCCCGTTAGCAACGAATCATGGGATAAACCCTGATCTCACCGGAGAGAAGGTAGATGAAACGATGTATCGTTCCATGATCGGATCGATGATGTATTTGACAGCTTCAAGACCCGATATCATGTACCCAACCTGCCTCGCAGCAAGATTTCAATCTAACCCGAGAACTTCGCATATGGTGATTGTGAAAAGGATATTACGCTACCTGAAAGGAACTCCATCATTGGGGTTGTGGTATCCTAGAGAAGGCGATTTCATGCTCGAAGGGTATTCCGATTCTGATTTCGGATGCTGCAAAGTTAATGCTAAATCAACAACAGTAGGGTGTCAGTTTTTCGGACCACAATTGGTCACCTGGCAATGCAAAAAGCAGACCTCTGTGGCTTTATCCACATGTGAAGCGGAGTATGTATCTGCTAGCAGTTGCTGCTCTCAGATCTTGTGGATCCAGCAACAGATGCGCGACTACGGTTTGCAATTTCTAAACACCCCTATCTTTGTTGATAATGAGGCAGCGATTAACATTATGAAAAATCCAGTACATCATGCTAAAAAGAAACACATAGAGATTCGTCATCACTTCATTCGAGATTGTTTCGAGAAGAAGTTGATACGAATTGAGAAAATCCACACTGACGATCAAAAAGCTGATTTACATACCAAAGCATTTGATAAAACACGTTTTCAGTATTTACTAAAACTGAATGGTATGAAGCTTTTATCGGTGTTGGAGGAGATTATTGGCGTTGATGACGGAGACATTGTTGATGATGTTGAGAAGCAATCTGCAATGGTTTGTCGATTTTTTACCTGTTTTGGTATTTAGGGGGAGTATAGGGTAATATTTCAGAAAATACAAAAACATTAAAAAATGACAAAAATACAAAAACATGAAATATTTTCAAAATCCAAAAACAATAGAAAACCAGAAAAGAGCTTGTGTAAAAAGGGAAAATGATAGTACATCAGCTTGATAGTTACGGTATGCTAAAGAATTGGAATGTTTAAAATGGTTTAAACAGTCTCGCTGATGATATGCCGATAGGTTTTTACACATTTAGTAGGTTTGTTCGGGATATAAATCTAAATCTTACTTGCTTATTTCGTGGGGAACACTACTTGGATATATAGGTAACCCCTGAAATCTTGTTTGAAAGATTCCTTTTTCTGATATACTAGGTCTTTATACTCAGTGATATCTGGGGTATTATTCCAGGACTTCTGCTGAATGGAAGTTCTGACCTAGTCCTCGAATAATACTTTCTGCAATGCTTGAAAAATAGCATCACCCTCAGCATATATGATAAGACAATAAAATTGCTTAGCAATGTTGTTGTAAAAAAGATCCTCTAAAGGGGACACACCCACAAGTTGAGTCATGATCTCTCTGCTGAACGATGGTTCTGATCTGAGCTCTCATGATTCTTCATAATTTATTATCCATTTACAGATATTATTTGTGGTATACTCACCTGTAAGACTGAATATTGGGATCTGGATACGGGAGTATATTCAAGAGGTAGGACACGCGTATAAGTTTAAGTCTCTAAAACACTTGATCCGTATCCTGGACATATTGAAATTTGTGTGAAAATTTAAGTGGATCAGTATATCGACAATCTATGCGAATTGTTTAATTCTGAGTATGAAATTGAAGCTTAACAGTACTTGTGATTTGTCAAATAGCTGATATGATTCCCTAACACGCTCATCAAAAATATGTTTGTAAATAGTTTACTTTCATTGCATTATTAGTTCTGTATTTCATTTTCTAGTTTAGAAGCTTTATTCAAAATCCAAAAAGATTTTACATTTTTGCTTTATTTTTGACAAACCAAAGTGGAGAGTTGATCTTCGGATTCGAAAGTTGAAAGCAGATGCAGGAATTTTCTGGACTGGAAGATGAGTCGTGAGCTAAAACATGATAAGTTTGTGAAAGTTGATATATCAAAAGCAAGTTCATTAATTTGAAACTTGTATATTTTTAGAAAAAAAAAAATAAATTGAACTGAAAAGTCGATGTGATTTATCTCTGATTAACCAAGGTCATTAAATTGGACTTGGTAGATTAATTGAGTAATCAGGGTCATTAATTTGGACCTGAATACTTAAGTAGATTTCTAAGCACTGAATGTTAAAAGGTAAGTTTAAGTTTGATACTGTTATTGTCATATATCTTATATTTGGGTAGAGTATATGCAGGTAACAGGTGTTAGTTTGAATAGACAGCAAAGCAAAATCCCAGCATACCGATAGGGGGAGTCTGAAGAATTAAAGTCAGAAGCAGTTTCTGAATCTATATTCAAGGGGGAACTTGAAGGTTGTTAAAGATTCAGAGTTTGTGCTTTATGCTAGCTGTTGATAGAAGATGAAAGATTGAAGAGAGCTTTTACATGTCAAGACAAAGACAAAGACAAAGACTAAAGACTCGAAGCCAAAGACTTCGTTAACATCCAAGGGGGAGTCTGTTGGTGCATCATATGTCTGTTTACTATGTCTTATTGAGTCTTATGTCTAGATAGGTTAAATGAGTGCACAACAGTGTTTGAATTAGGGTTAGAACATGTTTTAGGTAATCAGTCCGTTTGAACATGTCATGTCCGTTTGAGGATGGCCTGTCCGTTTGAAGAGTGTTCCGTTTGAACAAGGTATGTCATATTCAAACAGAAGGGTAACTAGTATATATATGTGTTGTGTAGGCTCATTTGAAACGGACTAGTATGTGTGTAAGAGACGAGGTGCTGCCAAAATTTCATCAGAAATCATTGTAAAGTCTCTACAAAGCAGTAATAGAAAAGAATTGAAAGGAACAAGCTGTTGTGACTTGGTTTACTTTGATTCCGCCTCTGTAAACTAAGATGAACTGCCTTTACTGACTATATAGGGTCACCGGAACGATCCAACAGGTACATATTTTCAATCTTTCTGGATAAAGCCATCAAACTGTCAAACGTTTCATCTTTCGACTTCAAGAATGATACCCACGAAAATCTGGAATAATCATCAGTAACCACAAGACAATAGAGATCCCATGTAATACTTTTGACGTTTACTGGACCAAACAGATCCATATGTAGTCTCTCTAACGGTCTGGAAACTGAATTGACTTGCTTTTTAGGGTGTGACTTTTTCTTCTGCTTGCCTTTGATGCAACTAATGAACTCCCCTTCCAGATGAAAACCTTTAATGTTAACACCCAGAACTAAATCATTATGCACCAGGTGATTCATTTTTCGTAGGTGAATATGGCCCATCTTTCGATGCCATAACTTCGATTCTTTCTCTGTTGCTCTAGACACAAAACAATGAGCCTGACCTGTGGTTGTAGTTGCTACACTCATGTCCAACACGTACAGATCATTCACTCTAGGTGCCCTCATGATAATCCATTCTTCAGGGATAACAAATCCTGGCTTCAAGATCAAACATTCTTTATCTGTGAAGTGAGTGGTATACATCCTGTCACAAATCTGCGAGATACTTAGCAGATTATTCTCCAGCTCAGCAATGTAGTTAACTCTTTCAAACATAACAATTCCATTGGATAACGTTCCTTCACCAACAATTCTACCACCTTGATTTCCCGTGAATCCCACATAACCACCATTGAAATTTCTAACATCGTACAACAATGCAGTCTTCCCTGTCATATGTCGAGACGCTCCACTATCCATAATCCATCGTGAAACAGCTCTCGGAAGTTCCTGCACATATCACAAATTTATTTTAAAAAACACATTTCAATAAAGATGCCGATTCATGCTTCACAATTACCAACTAGGAAGCTCCGGCAAGTCCAAAAATTTTTTTAGTGAGATTTTGATGCTACCCAAGCCTCTTATGACTCAGGTAACTGGACTTTAATGTGAGATTTTGTAGTGTAAAGTGGCGGAAAATTTTTATCATTCGTTTTTAAGCTTTCTTCTGATCCAACCTCAACCTTTTTGTATAAGAAAAATTCATCTATCTTAAGTTGACCGGTTGGTTGATTTTTCTTTTGAACATTCTTCTTCTCTGGTGAAGTATAAGATTGTTTCTCCAATTGTTCAAAATAATCCAAAGGAACATCCATCTTTACCGGAATGGTAGAAGACGATTTTTTTCCGACTCAGAAACCTTTGGTTTAGATGAACCTTTTGGCTTTTCAACCACTTTTGGCTTCCATGTTTGTTGAGATGAAGCAACCCGTTTATAGAATTTTTCATTTTTAGTTACCACATTCTTAACAGGTTCAATTTTGACTTTTGTTTTCTCATTTTTCAAAATTTTCTCAACAACCATTGGAGCTTTTCCTTTTGCATCAACCTTCTTCTTTTGATTTTCAACAACTTCAGTCTTAGACTTGAAGTTGGTGCAATTTCTTGCAATGTGACCAACTTTGTTGCTTCTAAAACAAGTACGAGTGTCAACTACTCGACTTGTGCCTTCAGACTGAGGTTGTGAGGCCCTCTCCTCAAAGAACTCTTCATTTGATTTCGAAAAAATCTTTTTCTCTTCATCAGAAAGTGAACTTGAACTGTTCACAAACACTTTCTTCTCAACAAATTTCTTATTTTGAAAATTCTTTCTTTGATAGTTCTTACCACCCTGATATCCTCCCGACCAATTGTTTCATTTGTTGTTATAAAAACGTGGTGGAACAACAGGTTTCTTGTAGTAAGCTTTATCTTTTTCAAAATTCATTTGTCTTTTTGTTTGTTTTAAACTCTTTACTTCAGACAAATCAATTTCAACCATTTTGAACACATTTGTCAATTTTGAAACATTTAAATTCTCCAGAGGAAAATCAGAATCCGAATACAACTTATCAGATCCAGCCATCTTGTACATCACAAGACCCTGTTCATCACCTAAGTTGTTTTTGGATTTTAGTTTTGGAATGTAATTGTCCAGAAAGCATTCATCTTCCTTAGCTGAATCACCATCCAAAACACTTTCAGCCATGCCTTTAACAATCTCAGTTTGAACACTATCATCAGATGATGATGAAGAAAATGTCACATCAATTGAATCAAGAAGTTTCACTTCATTTTCATCTTCAAGATTAACCAACCCAGATTGCTTTTTCGAATAATTGTCTAGAACTGGTGGCGGAACTTGATGAAACCCGACCCCAGTTCCATCACAGTATACATCTTCGCCTGCTTTGTTTTTCCCGATGGGTTTGGGAACAATGTGTTGCAAAACAAAGCTTGCAGAGCTGTAACTGTTCAATTTCAAATTGATACGCTCATTCTCAATCTTAGCTTCTTCAAACTGAAGCTTCAATTTAGCAATCTCATCCAATTGTTTGTTGATTAAGTCTTCTTTAATCCTCAAAACACTTTGCAAGTGACAATTTTCTTTGTATGTTTTACCGTTTCTATCATCATTATCTTTAACCGTGCTTTTAAGCTTCTCAAATTTTTCAGTAATCAGACAATTTTCAAGAACTAACCTCTCATTTTCTTTCCTAATCTTTTCTTGATCAATTTTATCATTTTCAATTTTGTTAGTTAATTCTTTTAATCGTTCAGTTGAAGCTTTCACTATTTTATCACGATCAAGGATTTGATCCTCAACACTTCTGACTCTAGCAGTCAGATCATCAATCTTTTTACCTTTGAGATAAGTGTTTGTACTACAAACTTTGCATTCTTTGATGCAATTTTTGCAGTCAACATCACCACTGACTTTCTTACCTGACTCAGTTGTTGACGCGTTTGAACTAACCTGGCTTTTAGACTCAGAGACAGATTTAGAGTCTACCTCAAGTGCCTTAGCAGCCAGCACCTTGTCAGCCATCTTTCCCATGTTTTCAGCATTCAACTCTTGAGTCGTGTCAATGATTCCAGCTCTATACCACTTGTTGGACCATGTGCGTGACCCTAAACAGTCAGTAAAGGCAGTTCATCTTCGTTTACAGAGGCGGAATCAAAGTAAACAAAGTCACAACAGCTCGTATCCTTTGAACTTCTCTTTTTCTTCTTCTACTTTCTCCTTCTCTTCTTTCTCTTCTCCGCTTCCCCACCATTTTCTTTGCCAATAATCATCTTCTTCTTTCATTTCTTTAATTATGGTTTCCATATCAAGAGTGTTATGGTCAATAGCAATGTTTCCATTTGGGTCAAGATAACATTCTCTGTCTGGATCCCATCTCCTCGCTCTCTTTGCTTCACAATAGATAGCAGATATATTGATCATTTTTTGTTGAGCTATCATCTTCCTGTAAGCATACCTCTGTGATTCAGGTCTGGTGTCTTTCCAAGGTTAAGGTTCAGATTTTGCCATGAATGCATATCCAACCGCATCCTCCTCAGGTAACAACTCGCTCCAGTCGAAACCTTCATCGTCATGAATCACCGCAAGAGCTCTAGATTTCTCTTTGTTATCCTCAAGCTGCTTCATTCTTGGCGGCTCCAATTTATTCTGATGATAAATCGCTTTCTTATAGTAATCTTCTCTAAACGGGTTTTCAGACTCATCAGCATAAGCATTTCGGCATTCACGCTTAAAGTGACCTTTCTGTTTACACTTAAAGTATGTCACTTTAGACCTGTCAAAGCCTAACTTGGTAGAAGGTCCACCGATAGACTTTCTTCCGGTTATCTCCATGAAACGCTGTGCCCGACGAACTGCACTGGCCATACACCACCTTATGTCGATCAGTTCCATCTCTTCAGGATCTATCTGATCATAATCTTCCTTCGTCAGGTTGGTGTTTCCAATCTTCCCTGCCACAAGGCTTTCATATGATTCTAGCACAGAAGCTAGGAAAACCATTTGTTGCTTTGCCGACTCCTCGCTGAAGTTTTGAGCGTTCTTTAAGTCTACAGCGACGTTGCATTGAAATAAGTTCTTTGCATCAGACTGATTTGAATGTGACGAAGAACCACTGTGAAATCCACTGCTTTGGCTTTCTTTGTTTGAAGTGTTGGAACTCTTAGCAGAAAATGCTGTCTTGGGAGAAGTATTCTTTGGCATCATGCTTTTTGGATAATACAAATCCAAGTTCTGTTGATAAGACGAGTGATTGACTTTGTGTGTTTTCCTTAACTCCAGCTCGTGACTCTCTAGTCTCTCAATTAGCAAATCCACTGTGAGCTGTTCAGACTTGATCGTATTCTTCAATATCAAGGCATAGTATTTCCAATCCATCTCATCTGGCAACGAGTCAAACAATTTATCGACTAGCTCTTCTTGAGAATAGAAAATTTCATGTCTCGCCAGTTCCAGCTTCAGGTGCCCAAACCTCTCAATCATTTTACAAACTAATTCATTCTTTAAACAACCAAACAAATCAAATTCTTTTCTAAGCAACTTCTTTTTGTTTTTCACTATTTCAGCACTTCCCAAACATTTATTTTTCAACTTTTCCCAGAGATCTTTAGAACTTTCGTACTCGATCAAGGATATTATATCTTCTCGAACAGATTGAAATAGCAATGCGATGCATTTTTGCTCAGCAACAAACGAATCTATTTCTTCAGTTGATGTCAAGCTTTCACCCTTTTTGCCTCCATTAGCATATCCATTCTTTAGACTCTTACAGCTGAGATAAGCAAAGGCTTTCAACCATTCTTCAAACTTCTTGGCCCACCGACTGTACTCTTCGATAGCCATCAACTTCGGGGGTTTGTTATACGTTCCGAAAATACTCTCCACACCCAAGGCATCCGATATGCTTTTCTTCGTATTAGGCGTGTTCTCATTGGTGTTGTTTGTCGTGTCGTTCGAATTATCATTTCCACCGTTTCCAGCAAAAGCAAAGGCATCATAAAATGGATTGAAATCATCCATATTGCATGTACCTGAAAAATCAGTCAAACACTTAGAAAAATTTTAAGTTTTGAAAAACAATAATTTCGAGCGAAATCACTTGAAGTGGAATCTCTTCAAGCGGAATCACAAGAAACTTTCAAGCGGGATCAACTTAATCTGATTTCGCTTGAAAATACAAAAGTATTTCGAGCGGAATCAGACTTTTGAGCGAAATCAGAGATTATCTTTCAAGCGGAATAAGAAATATATTTCAAGCTGAATATGATTCTGAACTGATTTCGCTTGAAAATACAAGAATTTCAAGCGGAATCTACTTCTATGAGCGAAATCAGATTAAGTCTCAAGCGGAATCTGCGAATATCCTCTCAAGCGAAATCAGATTTATAGGTCATTTTTACCATTTTTAATCCGAGTTTTAATCTGATTCTTTGTAGGGTTTGTTAATACTATGTTTTACACAACATATGTGAAAATCAGGCCATTTCAACCGCTAGAATTAGTTCAAATCAGAAAAGTATGAGAAGAAGTGAGTAGAAATGAGAAAATCCGGTAGAATCAAGCTGCTATGGTATGAACTCCTCGTCCTGAGCTCTGATACCACTTGTTGGACCGTATGCGTGACCCTAAACAGTCAGTAAAGGCAGTTCATCTTCGTTTACAGAGGCGGAATAAGTAAACAAAGTCACAACAACTCGTATCCTTTTAACTTCTTTCTATTACTACTTTACACGTGTTTCTGACTGAATTTTGACAGCAATTCGACACCTACACCATGACCTGATTTCGCTCCAACCGTTACAAATGACAACAGCTATCACCTATTTATAATGCTCCTGATTCCGCTCGAAATGGTTCAAGCGGAACCTCTATGATCATTTGGAGCGGAATCACCATCTAACACATTTCCTGATTTCGCTTGAAATGACACAAATGTCATTTCGATCGGAATTACAACATTAAGCCACTTTTTCAATTCCAAACTCCAATCTAACCTATCTAGACCTAAGACTCGATTAAGAAGTAGTCAGCAGACATTCAGTGCAGCAACAACTTTTAATGTGGAGTGGTTATTCCCGACTTCTCGTTTTGAATTTTAGACTTGTGGTACTTTATTTGGAACTTTTTAATGTGATATCGTGATTTATGGCTGCTTTAAAATTTATGTTTCATTTTGAAAGTTTTTTACATGTTTTTAAAGAATCTGAATTAAAACTAATTTATTCGAATTCGATTCGAATTCGAATTTTTAATCGAATACGAATTGGGATTTTTATTCGAATACGAATTGGGATTTTTATTCGAATACGAATTCGAATCGAATTCGGTAGGTTTTAATCGAATTCGAATCGAATACGAATTGAAGGAAAAATAAAAATTATTCGAACAATTTGATTTGAATAATTCAAAAATTTGATATTCGATTCGATGAACACCCCTAAATATCCGGCCACCAAACTCACTGGAATCCAAACAATACAAGGTACCTTCGTTTTCTTAATGTGATATTGTTGTTTTATGTTGTTTTTTAGAAGAAATAGAGTTATAGCGATGATAAAAAGGTTTGAAATTGTCTTTTGATGTTTTTTTGTTGTTCTAGACTTTAGTCGAGTGATTTTGTTGCTTAAATGATTTTTTGGTTGTTACAACTTACAAGATACAAGTAATCAACAATTACTAAGGCTTGAAAAGTAGTTCTACATAGTGTTTTGGATATATTTCAAAAAATAAAAACCCGTAGGGCGACATTTTTAATATGTTTGTAACAACGTTTGACGTGTTTTTTTATGATTATATATATTTTAGCTTGATGTTCTTTTGTTTTACAATACCCTACCCTACCTGAACCGACCCGATATGAACGGAATTTTTTTATATACCTATGAGACTAAAATCATTAAAAATATTCTGCACCCCAATGAAAAAATTCATGGGTCCGTCATTGACCACGAGTTGTGAGAACTATGAGAACTCCTACTTCCAAGCGAGTTGGGTCACCATTTTTTTGTACAAACGTATATGAAAATGTTATAAACACATTTGTAAAATTTCTAAATCGTTCATGAGGTTTGGGAATTATCAAAACCGTCCATGAGTTAACGATACATTTTAACTGAATTAGTGATTTGGATGAAAATGACAACGAAAATGAAACCTCACAGATCCGGTAAAAAAAAAAAAAACTTACGTCTAAAGAAAAACAAAAATGCACAAACTCAAGGACGATTTTTATATTTTACTCTATAAAAATAAAAATGAAAACAAGTGGTCATGAAGGCTTAACCCATGACTAAAACTTCTCTCACTATTTGTATAGATTGAATTATAATTTTATATGATATCTAGAATGTTATATATGATCCATTTATTATATATTCACGTGTGTCAGCAAAATGTTGCTTTCTGACCAAACAATTTTCCTTGACCAGTAAATGTACATGTAACTTTATTTATCAGCACGTGGTTATTTATCCAGTTATCCTTGAGACTATTTTTAGGCCACGTAGAACTTATAAAAAAACTCGTATCTTTGGCTTACATCTAGATCTAGTTATTCTAGTTTGGATTGTAACAGATGGTATGATTTCAATTTACGTGACGTAATCTTGTAACTGTTCTTCAGGTTTTACATTTTCTTATTGGTGCGTTTCTATACTTTATATAGGAGTTCTATCGTTCGAAAAAAAAACGTAAATATCAAAGTTGTCCACAAAAATTCTAGAGAATTTAATGGCTCTACAAGAGTTAAAAAAATAGGCCCCTAAAATATGATTAAACTCTTTGAAATTTGTGGCCTTTCCTATTTCGTGGATCATTGAGTTTATAGTTCGTCCCAAATCAAGCCTTCAAACGTATAATCGCACCCATTTTTTCTTCGTCAGTTCATCAGCCCTAACTCTTGTCCCGCTTCAAACTTTCAATCTTTAGTCGGCCTTTTGTGGTGACGCCACTTGCCACTTTTATTTAATTGGGTGTAAAGGGATAAATTAAAAACAATATTGGGGCTAATGATTTAGTTGAGTAAATGGGTTCAAATGAAATACGGTTTAATTGTTTATTGGACCTAAACGAAATTAAAAGTCAACACATTTAACAAATAAATTAAGTTCTTAAAAATAACTTTAGTTTTATATCTAAAAGAATTATTTTATATATATACACATATATAGTGTGAGGTTTGATGAAAAATACTAACAAAACGGGAAATCATAAAAATTAATTCATTTAGCATATAAAAATGTGTAGAAACTATTTCAATAAAAAATATCTATTTTGTATTTTTTTTACCGTTTTAATTGTTTTTAAGCATTTTTTGAATTTTTTTAATTTCTGAATTTTTTTTTTATAAAAAATGCTTCTCATGTATTTATATGCAAAAGCTCGTATATTTTTTTTTTTTGGGAAAAAAAATAAATTTTAACATGTTCAATTGAATTTTTATGATTTATTTAAGATGTTAAATGTAGTGTTTCACAATTCCTCATTTTTTTAGTGTTTTCATTAAACCCAATCCTATATGGCTATATATATTAGAAAAATATTGGGCCTCGGTGTGAGCGGACACTAGGTGATCACTCAGTTTGCTCCTCACAAGAGCTATGTATACTTTAGATATGTGTACATGTAAATGTACATGCGTATTAACTCCTTTAGATACGTTGCGTATCATACGCAGGAGAGAGATAATGAGAAAACTCATCATTATGCGAAAACTCATGAAAACTGTATCTAATCATTTCTAAACATTAATCCCTAAACCATAATAAATAAACCCTAAACCCAAAAAAACAAAACTGTAAAAGCTAAACTCTGAACACTTAACGCCTAAAAACTAAATGCTAAAACTAAAACCTAAAAGCTAATCTCTAAACACTAAAAATTACAACCTAAAGCTTAAGCCCTAAAAACTAAACCCCAACAAAATAATTCAACACAAATATCATACGTTTGATATAGTTTTCTCAAGTTTTCTCATGATCCTCTCCCATCGTACGCAAATGTATACTTTAGATATCCAAATGTACATGTAAATGTTATTGTGTACATGTGATTGTTAAGTCATTTCTCATATTATTTTGAATCATTTTATTCCAATCCATTTTCCGATTACACGATTTTTTTTTTTTTTTTTTTTGAACGGCAAATTTGGATCACTGACGGACCACTGGAGTATCATCGTGCCACCAGCAGAACCACCCGATCATATCCATCTCCACTAGGCAATAATGCATATACACCAATTCAGGAGGAAACCCAATAAATCTGGGAAAAACCCCCTTTTGTGGGAATCGAACCCATGACCAAATGGTCATAAGCCTTATCCCACCACCAAGATACCACTAGGCTATAATGCCATGGGTCCGATTACACGATTAATTCAACTCTTAGATTTGAAGCCAAGTTCGATATTGACTTTCATTTCTACCATTTACATTTTTTATTTTCCTTTCCAAATTTCCAAGCCCTTTGTCCTTTGTCAACAAGCTTTTCATGTCGATCTTATTTATAGTAAAATTCGGTGAACAAATCGGCAAGGCGGCAAGAACCACCAAGATTCGATGAGCAAACCCCTCTGTAGCTTTAGCTTTCGGTCATCTGACCAATATTTTCAGGGTCGGTGCCACCTCTTCGTTGCTCGAGTATCCCCCCTCTATCTTCTACACTGACTTCAACCAGTGGCCCAAACCTGGGGAGTATACGGTCAAGTAATGTGGTATTTTAGAAGACTTATATTGTTACCCTTTTAAGGGTAACAATATAAGTTAGAACATGTGTCTAACCCATTTGGTAGAGGCTTATGCCTTCTAGATGAGAAGTTCCAAGTTCAATCCTGGACAAGGGTGAATAATATAGAATTATTGATGTAATAGAGTTTCAGTAAGCGTTGACATAAAAAAACATGTGCCCAGCCAGTGGCAGAGCTTGAACGAAAAATCAGTGGGGGTCAGATTCTTAAAAATCTAATATTTTACATTAAAAAATATCCTGAAATTTTCGTGAAAAATCAGTGGGGGTCGGAGCACCCTCATGCTATCAAGAACCTCCGCCACTATTCAACAATTAAATGATATTTTTATTTCGTATTTATTAAATTAATAAGAAGGCGATGGTATATTCTGCATGCACTCAGGGGACGAGTAATGGGTTCTTGTTACTTCACGTCAACCTCATATTGTATCTCTTGTGTCCGAATCAATGTTTTAAAATCCGGTTTTTATACCGTACCGGATTTGACTCAGAAACGGTTTAACCAGGTGTACCGAACGGTTCAGCCGGATGTACCGGGCGGTTTAACGGGTTCTACTGAACGATTCAACCGATACAACCGGCTGGTTTAAACTGGTTTTTAAAACATTGGTCCGAATGACAAATTTGGTTAGTATTTAAATAGATAATTTCTTTTTAATTTAGCTACTAGACGTGGGTTTGGATTAATATGACCCAATTAAAATAGGTAAATATAGTATGAAAGATCAAGTAATTACAATAAAACTTTTAATTTTGTAACAAGTTGAGCCGCTACCACTTTTTTAATAGTAAAACGAGGTTTTTTTTTTTAAATTATATCCATAGATCTCGGGGTCATAACATATTAACATTAGTGTACATGACCCTTTGAACTCGGCTAAGTAGTTCCACAGCCTCTGGCGCAAGGAACCCAAACGTATTAAAAACAAATGAGATAAACACGTGCTGGTTGTTAAGACACACTTTCTCGTGTTTGATCACTTTGCCCGAAACAGCTTTTAAAGTAGTCTGACCCATGGTGAAAACACTACCCCCTAAGCCCACAAGGGGAAACCCCTGTTAGATCCACACATACGTGTTTTCTTCCTATCCATCCGAAGACTAAAATGTCGGCTGGTATAAGGGTAGAACTTCCTTCCAATGGGTCAGTTAAGAAATTCACGGGTGCCACTTTTTAGCAGAAATCCCAGCACGTCTGTATATGTCAGAAAGGACGTCCCTAACCAAATCATGTTGGTACTTAAACCCCGAGAGCTCTCTACAATGAACCGCATGCTCATCAAAAGAGTCGAAGCACGCCTTATGACAAACATGACATATCTCATCAACTTAATATAAAGGAATCATGAGTCGATACTTAAGGATAGTATGGTACTCCACCAGCAACATATGTTGGCCTAACCCATCTATAGATATAGCAAGAAATTTTTTTTGGGCATATGGTTCTCGTAAACACTCAAAAAACGGATTTTATAAAATAGCCGATAATAGGGTTTTTTTTTTAAAGTGAACTTCATTAACAAAAACAAAGCTACCTCAAAACGAGGCAACCACCGCTACAACAAACTATAAATTTACAAATTTACACCAATCATCCCACGAAGTCAAAATACCCCTATTCCTATTTTTGTACCATAAGAAGCCCGTCCTCTTAACTTCTCCAATAATGTGCTCCAATTTAATCTCTTTATCCTTAAATCTCGCTTCATTTCTCGCCCTCCAGATAACCCAACAACCCACTCTAATGACACCTTTCAGAACCTCTTTTTTCTTTCCTTCTAAACCCACGTGGTTGTGACAATCGATGAGGTCCCTAAAAGAGAAAATGACCAAAGGAGCACACTTGCACCAGCTCTCAATCCACGATCACAACATCGAAGCAAACATACAAGAAGTGAAAAGATGTTCCACATTTTCGGTACCTTCACCACACAAGCCGCAATCCTGCCTATCTATAACGATGTTCCGATGGCTCAACGCTTCAGCTGTGGCAATCTTGTTCATAGCCGCACGCCAAATAAAAACACTGCATTTCTTCGGAATCCATTTACATCGGTCTGGCACAAACGTTCCTGGTTGAATATTGTTCCGATCCAGAACCTTCCGGGCAGACTTAACACTGAAAACCTCATCCTTCCCATCCTCGGCACCCAACCAAACCCATTTATCGCTGCTATGATTCAAGTTTACCTGCAGAATCATCGAACAGAGGTCAACAAGCTCATTAATCTCGTCTTCCGATGCCAGCGGTCTCTTCCATCTCCAGATAAACCGGGTCCCTTCCACTCCGTTACCAAAACACATACTAATTTTACAGTTTTTGCATTCCTCGAGCTTAAACAAGTTGGGAAAAACCTCAGATAACGGCCTATTTCCAAGCCAGTTATCTCGCCAGAATTCCGTGCGATCCCCGTCTCCCACCCTAGCTTTGAACTTTAATTTAAGCGACACCCCATTGTCAATCGGCTTGTTCAAAACCTGCACAATGTTGTACCAAACTCCCCCAAGGGATTTCTTGACCGGAATATAATCTCTGGTGCTCCTGTTATTATGCAAAGCAGCAACAACTTTGCACCAAAGTTTGTTCTTGTTATTAATAAACCTCCAGCCCCACTTGGTCAAAAGTGCCATGTTAATATTTTTTAGTTTACTCAAACCTAAACCACCGTTCTTAACCGGAAGACATACTCTTTCCCAGGCCACCCAATGTAATTTCTTAACTGAACCATCTCCACCCCAAAGAAAGTTCCTTATTTTAGCTTCAAGATCCTTAATAACTTTAACAGGGGCTTTATATAATGAAAAATAATAGGTTGGCAGGCTTTCCAAAACTGCTTTGATAAGCGTGATTCTACCACCAATACACAACAGATTTGCCTTCCATTTTGCCAAACGTGCATCGAAGATATCATAGATAACTTTCTAATTCGATATCCGGTTCATATTCTCGCCGACCGATAAACCAAGATATTTAAACGGGAAACTACCAGCTTGACATCCCACCAACTCCGCCATATTTGAGACACCCTGAGAATGGACTCCGATAGCATAAATGCTCGAATTTTCAATATTAATCTTAAGCCCCGAACAGATGTTAAAAACCCGAAGAATACAGACCACCGTCTTAATATTATCAACCGACCAATCCCTAAGAGTTATAACATCATCTGCATAAAGAAAATGAGAGACACACGGCCCGTTCAGGATTTGAATACCTGAGAACACATTAGAATTGTTGGCTTTAACAATCATATATGAAAGCATTTCCATCACCATTATGAAAAGGAAGGGAGAAATAGGATCCCCTTGTCTTAACCCTTTCTGACATTGGAATTCAAACGTCGGGGATCCGTTGACAAGAACCGAAGACCTGGCTGACTCCATAATACCTTTTATCCACAAGCACCATCTATCCGAAAACCCCATCTGACTCAAAGTAGACAAAAGAAAGTTCCAGTTTACGTTATCGTAAGCTTTCTCGAAGTCGATCTTTAGATAAAAAGCTTTCCTCTTGTTCTTTTTACTCCAATTCGTTATCTCGTTAATAAGAAGAGGGCCATCAAGAATGAAATTTCCTTTAATGAAAGCCGACTGCGCTTCAGAAACCACCGACCCAACCACCTTCTTTAAACGATTCGCAAGAATTTTTGGGATCACTTTGCTGATAACACCAATTAAATTTATAGGCCGATAGGGTCCTTAGATTTAGGGACCAAAGTAATAAAAGAGCTACCACACCCGATATTGATCTTGCCGCTAATAAAAAATTCATCCATAACCTGTTTGAAATCTTTCTCGAAAAAATCCCAAAACAACTTAATGAATTTCATGTTTAAACCATCCGGCCCAGGGGCCTTATTATCCCCGCACCCATTAACCGCTTCCTCAATCTCCTCCAAAGAAAACGGGACTGTAAGAGAATCCTTTTCCTCCTGATTCAACCTCTTAATATTATCACACTCCAAACTCGGTCTGTTAGGATATCTTTCGATGAAATGATCCCTGAAAAACCGCATAACTTCACTTTTAATTTTATTCGGCTTCATAACCCAACTCCCATTTATACTGAGGCCCGAAATCTGATTTGACACCCGTCTAAGATTAACATGGGAGTGGAAAAATTTTGTGTTTTCATCACCTTCAAGCGCCCATTTGATCCTTGATTTTTGCTTCATATCTTTGAACTTATTCAGCTCATAATCCAGAATAACATTTTTGTTTTCCACGAAACTCCACTCCTCCTCTTCACTCAGATCCCGCTCCTCCATAATTTTTTCTAACTCTTCAAGTTCTTCTTCCGCTTTTATAACAACTTCCTCCTCCTTTTTAGAAACTTCGACTCTCCAATCTTTTATAGCGTCTCTGATCTTATGGAATTTTTTCATTAGAATAATATCGGCATTTTCATTGCTAACCTCCTGAGAATACACAGCCTTCTCCATAATTTTTTCTAACTCTTCAAGTTCTTCTTCCGCTTTTATAACAACTTCCTCCTCCTTTTTAGAAACTTCGACTCTCAAACTTTTTGGAACAGTAAAAAAAATGGGGATTTTGAATTTTGGACTAAAATGGCAATAAAGATGAAACCACAGGGACCCAGATTTAAAAAGTTTGAGGTTTGGACTAAAATGGCAAAAATGCCCAAACCACAGGGACCAAAATGGCAGTTTACTCTTATTTTTAAACTGATCGTAACCTATGATTATTGCCTTGATTCGGTAAATACCAATTATACCCTTTTGCTTATAAAATGAGTTTTACATAGCCAATTGATACCAAATCTTTGGCCACTGATTTTATATGATAAATGAAGTATTTTGAACTTTATAACCTGATCAGAAAACTCAGATTTCCTGTTAAACCCGGAAATCGCTTAAAACGGCTTTTTACGCGTATTAAACACATAGTATAGGTTTAAAACCATTTTGTCATATAAGACTTATCACCGACTGATATAACCTATTAAATTAAGTTTTTTTACTGATTTATTCAGACCCGAACCTCAGAATTTTAATTAATCTCTTTTATAATCTTTTAAATGACCAAAATACCCCTACGGGGCTTAAATTGAGATTAAACTCGTTTTGGGCATAATGGAAGGTATCCTACTGATATCACAACATATTTTAAGCATATTAACTTAGAAAACTTGTTCGTGACTCTTACGGTCACCCGTTATGCGTTATTCGCGTTCGGTTCGGTTTATGTAACTAGTTTGCATAAATTAGCCGAAACGGGTCGAACCTTATCATTTTTATCTCAAAATCCAGAATGTGTTTAGTTTACCCATATTATACAAGTCTTCAAACTTGTCGGGTCTAAATCACATTCTATTCCGGTCTTCGCTTAATCATGCGTCCGAACCGTATCTTCCTTTAAAACTAACCGGTCTAAGTTTAGGCTTAATTAAAGACCCGTTAGGATTCTAATAGGTTATTATAAACCTTTGTTCCAGAATAGGAGACCCGGTAAAAGCTATGTGCACTTGCTTGTTGTGATTATTACTTTCAAAGGTAAATACTTTTAACTTATTTTCCCTTATACGGGCTTGGGGTACGGTATCTAAAATACCGCTTGGTCGGGCATTCGACCTTAATCGATTGGTGGTTAAGTATTATCGAGATGACCCGTTTAAAAATATGTTTTGTTTGCTTAAACGCCTTTGGGGGGTTAATGACCATGTCCCGGATATCCTTGGCATCATTTTACGAAATGGCCACGACCTAAGCACGGGGTATAGGCATACACCCGTCAATGCCTAAACAAATAATGTGGTGTGTCTATTCATCTTTAACCCGGCACGAACCGGGCTACTGAACGCATAAGAAACATGTAATTCTTTTACAAGATTATATTCAAATAGTTATCCCAAGTTATAAAATGTTTGTGCCCCGTGCATTTAAATCAACTTTCTAAACCTTTTCAAAATGAGTCAGTTGATTGTATTTACCAGTGTAAACTGACGTATTTTCCCAAAAAGATTAAGTGCAGGTACTACTCGAAATAGGCTGGCTTTCTCCTTAGCATCAATAAGAGTCTCGCAAGCTTGGATGCATTTCAGTCTGTTGAACAAAGTTTCTTTTTATTTGATCCACCTGTGGATTATTTTCAACTATTTTGTGATACTTGATATTACAATTTTATTTGGTTGAAATGAATCTATCTTTTGCTTCCGCTGTGCATTTATATATTGTGTTGTTTGACTATAACGATATCAACTACGTCACGATACTCCCCCACCGGGCCCACCGGTAATACGTGGAAATATCGGGGTGTGACAGGTTGGTATCAGAGCCAACACTGAGTGAATTAAACACTAGCCTTTTGTGTTTAATCTCAGTTACACATTTGTACATTCATAAATCTTCGAGTCTAGACAAAGAACTTAGGACTAATCCAAATTGTTTTAATTATAACTTTGTCCATTATATTTCTTTGTTGTATCTGTTAATTATTTGACAGGAAACATGCCACCGAGATTCCGGAGAGGAGGAAGAGGCAAGGGGCCAATCCACGCCCCCAACGATCACGAGGTCGGGCCTTCACACCGGCGAACTCCTTCTACAACTATGAGTGCCGGTCCTCAAGGAGAATGGAGGATCCATTCAGAGCCCGCTAGGCGGTCTACTTCGTATAGCTCAACGCCTCCTTATCGTCACTCCTTTGGGCCGCAATCAGAGAATGAGCCCGATGACTCACGCCACTTCTTCTTGCCACTGCAGCGATCCCTTTCGCACCATTCCTTTGGCGACCCCACTCCTGTCTTTCAGGGCCGGTTTAACCCGACAAACTATATTCAAGAACCAGTGGGTTTTAACCCATTGGGACCAGAGGATCATTTTTCCGGTGATCACGCCATGGATATGGATGAGGACACCAACCTTGTTGAACCACCGACTGGAACCCCCACGCACCATATTGAAGTCTCTGATGGATCATCTTTCCATGGATCACCTTACCGTGGTCCAGACAGTTACCAAACAAGGTTCAACCAGTATGAGTGGTATTTTACACCCTCTCACCATTCATCGCCTCATGAGCAGCAGCAGCAGGATCCCTCCGAGGATTCGCGTTTTGTGGCAGTCACGCCACCGCCACCACCGCCGCCAGTACAACTAGCACCTCCAGAACCACCAAGGCGTAGAAGAACAGGCGCACGAATATCCGTGCGAGAATGGGGTTTTCATTTTAGCACCCCCATCACTCAAGTGGCAGTCACTATCCGCCACAACATGAAGACCCATAAATGGGTGGGCCTTCAAATCCAGTTTCAGAGGTGAATTATGCCCCAGTTGCACCACCGCCGCCACCAATGGGTTTTGGTAACCCGATTCCTACATACGTCGGCTCAACGGCGTATAATCCATTCGAGCAGCCGGCTAACACTCATTACAACTATGCTGAAGCCGACCCATATCTTATAGCATCAAACTACAACGCCCTTCATCCTGAAGGACCATATGGAGCTCCCTGGGGAGTGGGATATCCAACTCAGGGGTATCAAATACCTGCTCGACCTCCGATCCAGCCACAGCCACCACAGTTTTCCCCACCAGAACAGGAGGAAATCCTCCACAGGCTAAACAGGGTGGAACGAGAATTTCAAGAAGAACGTAGGAACAACCGGGGATTCCTCAAGGGCCTAGCAAGCTTGTTAAAAGGAAAGAAGAAGAGGGATCATTGAATCCCTGTATGTATTGTTGTATTTTCCTTATTTCAATCAAGTCCCTGCGTGGACATTTATCTATGTACTTAGTCCCTGCGTGGACTTGTCTTTTTAGTCCCTGCGAAGACTCGTCTTTTTAGTCCCTGCGTGGACACCTATCTTAGTATTCAGTCCCTGCGAGGACTTGTTTTATCAGTTTAGCCCCTGCGTGGGCAAGTTATTTCTGTTAAAGTCTTTTTAGTCCCTGCGAGGACTCGTCTTTTTAGTCCCTGCGTGGACACCTATCTTAGTAATCAGTCCCTGCGAGGACTTATTTTATCAGTTTAGCCCCTGCGTGGGCAAGTTATTTCTGTTAAAAGTCCCGTTTTGGGCAATGTGTAATTTTTAATGTTTAATGGAATGTTAGGTTTTAAAATTTTCATTTTTATCATTATATGCATAATATATTATACATGAAATAAATAAATTAAAAATCATTCCTTGTAAAATAATCTGCCTATTAAATATTGAACAAGAATCTTAAAGGTGTAACCTAGCCTGCATGTCATTAAAAGACTTGGCCAAAATGGTAAGACCTGTTTAAAAAGATTCAAATCCCTGTTAACATCTGAAAACATGTTAACACACCTGGCAGACGTGATTCGTTAAAATCACAACGTCATTCTTATAATAGGATTCTTCAAAAGATTCCTATCCTAACCTAATGATCTATAAATCATGGGTTAAATCATCAATTAAGATGATCATATATTAAACATCCATAGGTAATGTAGTGCCTACGGGCCATACCCATTGTCATATAAGACAAAAGACAGTAGTAGTCTACGACTCCCTGTCAGGAAAAGGTAAAGAACTATGTTCAAACCTTAATGCCTTGATTCTCTGAAATCATGGCTTATGATTTAAAAATGTCCCTGTGACTAGGCCTTTTGTGCCACTAATAATAATGTTATTGTTTTATAATTAGGATAAGTTATAATAAAAATCCTAAATAAATATGATTGACAAATTAACCAAATATGGTCTATGTTTACCATGGTTAATGAATTGCCATAAAAGACAATTCCATAATAAACTCCCAAATAAATTATTGTCAATATCTTATGTAACAGTTCAAACTACATGGCTGACTCGGATGAGATCAACAGTCACCCAAGGGAGAATCTTGATAATACCCAAATTAACGTAGCGGGTGCAGAACTGCAGGCAATGATAGACAATGCCATTACTCGAGCTTTGAATAGACAGTTCCATGAATCCAGTGGTACCCATGAAAGGACCCAATCTACACCACACTCTAAACCACCCTCTAAAACTCACACTGCTCACAACAGTAATTCCCATCACTCATCAAACCAAAGGAGTGTTCCATCTCAAAGGATCGTACCGAATTAGGAACCCCGTGATAAGGGTTGCTCCTATAAGTATTTTGTTTCATGCAAACCCAGGGATTTCACTGGGGAAAAAGGAGCTATAGACTGCATGACATGGTTGGATGAAACGGACATTGTGGTGGATATCAGTGGTTACGCTAATAAGGATGTGGTGAAATTCGTGTCTCAGTCATTCAAGGGTGAGGCATTAGCTTGGTGGAGGTCTTTGATCCAAGCTACAGGGAAAATCCCATTGTACAATATGACTTGGGAACAGTTTGTGTCATTGATCAGGGAGAACTACTGCCCTCAGCATGAGGTTGAGAAGATTGAAGCTGATTTCTTGTCTCTGGTTATGAAAAACCTGGATTGTCAAGCCTACCTTACAAGCTTCAACACCATGTCAAGGTTGGTTCCTTTTCTTGTGACACCGGAACCCAAGAGGATAGCTCGATTCATCGGGGGTTTAGCCCCAGAAGTTAAGGCCAGTGTGAAAGCCTCTAGACCAGCTACCTTTCGGTCTGCAGCTGATATAGCATTATCTCTTACTCTGGACGCGGTCAGGCAGAGATCGCTGAGAAACACTGATGCTGAGAAAAGGAAGCGTGAGGATGATAGCTCACGACGATCGGATAAGAGACATAAGGGAAACAATGACCACAAGAAGGGTTCTGGATCTAAGAAAGATGGTCGTCAATCGGGTGATAAACCCAATTGTAAGGTCTGTAAGAAACAACACTTCGGGAAGTGCAGATATGAGTCGAAATCCCAATCACAGCCAAGGGCATGTGGAATCTGCAAGTCTTCTGAGCACAAGACCTTAGACTGTAAGAAAATCAAGGACGCTACATGCTATAGCTGCAATGAGAAAGGGCACATCAAGTCGAACTGCCCAAAGTATGCCAAGAAACCAGAAGATGGTAAAAAGACCAATGCAAGGGTCTTCAGAATGGATGCTAAGGAGGCAGTGCGGGATGATAACGTGATAACAGGTACCTTTCTCATAAATGATGTTTATGCAAGAGTGCTATTCG
>JARYGA010049571.1:0-27551 GCA_030545235.1 Helianthus tuberosus
CTTAACACTAAATTTTTTTTTCCCGAGGGTGCGCCCGCCCACCTTGGACAACCCTTAAGTCTGCCCCTGAAAGAAATAATATACAATACCAACGAAGTCAAAATACAAAATCGTTGAAGTCCAACATGAAATAGACAAAGTCATTTACAAGATCTGCAAAGTGAAATACAAGTTAACATGGTATATCAGTGAAGTTAAATGGGAAATGCCAAAAATAAACAAGAATCATTAAACATGTTTTATAAATTCAAGAGAAAAATGCAATTTGCGTCCCTGTGGTTTGTGTGAAACATCAACCTGAGCCACTAAATTCATTTTTTGGTTTTTTGAGCCCCTAAACTTATAAATTCATAACACTTTGCGTCCCTCCGTCAGTTTTCCGTCTGTTTGACTGTATGAGCCAGGGGTAAGGCCGTCTTTTGGCATATATTCCCTTGAGTAAAATGCAATTTGCGTCCCTGTGGTATGAGTAAAACATCAACTTAAGCCCCTAAATTCTTTTTTTGCTTTTTTGAGCCCCTGATTAAAATTTTCAACCAAGTATGTCAAATCTGCTATAAAAATATATTATTTGAATAATCTTTTTTTTTATAAATATAATAGACCGTTCAATATTTTTCCATCTATACAACCCAATATTTTTCCATCCATACGAGCCATATTGGGGCGGATCCGGGGGTTTCTAGGAACCCTCTCGATTTGGAAAAAAATATTGTAAATCTTGTATGATTTGGAAAAAAATAAATATATTGAGAATCTAACAAAAGAAACCCTCTCGAAAAAATTGTTGGATCCACTATTGGTTGTATAGCATTAAACGACCCAATATTTGTTATGTAGAATATTCTATACAGAGTGTGTATAGCATTATACGACTCCTATTATAGAGGGTATGGAAATAAAATTTTAGGAGACGGATTTATTAATTAACTCCCTTAATTAAAGACTTTTGATTCAATTTACGTAAACGAAATAATACAAAAATTTACGTAAACGCGTATCTTCTGATTCAATTTACATAAAAGAAGGAAGTCTGGAATATTATTTAACTTTTATTCTGATTCAATTTACATTTACATAAAAGAAGGAAGTCAGAATATTATTTAAGTTTTATTCAATACTTACAAAACCCATGAGCGTTAATAGTGCATGCCCCCTATTGGTTTAATTGGGCGGCAGAGTGAATAGTGCTTATTGGCCCAACAAATTTACAATGTTATTCCGTCTTAAAATTATGATTTTGCCATAAGTAATTTACTATGTTATTCCGTCTTAAAATTATGATTTTGCCATAAGTATAAAATTATGTTTTTGCCCCCACTTAAAAATAAATTTGCACTTTTACTCCCAGCTAAAAATTTCGATTTTACCATCGGTTAAAAATTACGATTTTGCCCCGTTTAAATTTACACTTTTGCCATTTGTTTTTTTTTTTCTTAAAATTACAATTTTGCCATCAGTTCAAAATTATGTTTTTACCCCCACTTAAAAAAGCAAAAAAAAGAATTTAGAGACTCAAGTTGATGTTTCACTCATACCACATGGACGCAAATTGCATTTTATTAAGGGTATAAAGGACATTTCACAATTTTTAAACAGTCAAGCAGACGGAAAACTGACGGAGGGACGCAAAGTGTTATGAATTTATAAGTTCAGGGGCTCAAAAAAGCAAAAAAAAAAATTTTGGGGGCTCAAGTTGATGTTTCACTCATACCACATGGAAGCAAATTGCATTTTACTCTAAATTCAAAAGAAAATCATTTAGAAAGTGGGTAAAGTTCTTTAAGGAGGCGTTTGGTTCGTGGAATGCTTTGGAATTGGAATTGAAATTTGCATAGGAATTAGAATTTGAAGGAATTGGATTTGGAATTTAAACATTTCAATTGGAATTGGAAATTGTTGGAATTGGAATCTCAATTCCATTTTTGTTGTGTTTGGTTGTCAAATGAATTGGAATCCAACACCCCGGCACTCACAACCACCAGTTCGGGTCGAAATGGTACGGGTCGAAACGGTTCGCGTCGACCGTTACGGGTCGAAACCGTTTGCGTCGAAAAGGTACGCGTCGAAACGGTTCGGATCGAAACGGTACGGGTCGAAATGGTTCGCGTTGAAACGTTACGGGTCGAAACCGTTTGCGTCGAAACGGTACGTGTATAAACAGTGCGGGTCGAAACGGTGCGGATCGAAACGGTGCGGGTTGAAACGGTGCGGGTCGAAACGGTACGGGTAGAAACGGTGCGGGTCGAAACGGTACAGGTCGAAACGGTTCGGATCGAAACCCGTATGGGTTGAAACGGTTCGGATCGAAAAGGTACAGGTTGAAACAGTGAGGGTTGAAACGGTCGAAGATTCCAATGAATTTACTTTAATTCCTTCATATATAGGAAGGATTTTGAATTCCTTTACTTAAAGGAATTTGAAAAAATCCATGCCTAATTCCAATTCCAATCCCATTGTCAACCAAACACATGACGATTGGAATTGGGATTCCAATCCCATAAAATTCTGTGAACCAAACATCTTAAGAGATGAATTTCAAATTCCAATTTTCTTAAATTCCATTGAATTCCTGTCAACCAAACGCCCCCGGACTCTTATAAAACCGAATAACTTTTGATATGATATTCACAACTACAAGTAACCAATCTGAATGGTTGAAGGAAATAATCTTCTATAAATGAAATCTTACAACATATTTTAAGTATCGAACATTACAAACTAAAGAGTCCATGAAATGCTTAAACCATATGGGTAAGTATGAATGAATTTGTGGTGTATTTAGAGAAAATGCAATTCTTTGTGTAATGGGTGATTCGGTTCTATTGATTAACCAAACACCTTTTTCTCATTTTCTCACAATGGTCTATTCCACTACTTATCCCTGCATACCAAACGCTACCTAGTAATATTTTGTTTCCGTATTTACTTGGAAATCCAGATTCAATTGCTTTGATGTTCATACAAGCTATGCTCGGATCATGGAACAAAACTATAGGAGCACCCAAACACATGGGAGGTAGGCATCCTTTTATATTTAACTATTCCAAAAACTCACATGTGAAGATGTAAAGAAATTTATGTATCGTAGGAGGCCTTGGAATAGTGATATCATAATCCCAATTTAATAAAACTCTTCACATTCCTACGAATGCACCATTCTAAAGAAACCTACCACCCTAAAGTCTATTGTGGTAAAACTCATGGTCCACCTAGAACAAATTACACTAAGTGGGACTCAAACCCATGACCTCCACATTGGAAGGTCATGGGGTGCCTCCTTAACAAGTTGATTTGGGAGTCATTGGCATAAAATTCGGTATTTAAGTCGTGAATTATGTTTAACGTAATATATGCTCATCCCTACTTATTATACTTGTATATCCTAAAATGAATACCAATATCACTACTCGTATCGATGTACTTCGACTGATACCAGTTTTTAATAGAGTATCAATACTAATCATAATATACATACGCTCAACCCTACTTATTATCATCCGACGGCCAAGCTCTTCGCTCTCGGTTGGGTATTCACCCCCAGGCAGCTATGGGGCTAAGCTAGCTTGTAGAGTGTGATCACTCCAGCGGTTGGGAGGACCGTGGAATATCCCCCCCCCCCCCCCCCCCCCAACCCTACTTATTATGCTTGTATATTTACATTACTTATTATGGTTGTATACTTACTTATCTATAATCCGTATGTGCTTATCAATAGCAAGTAATAAGAAAATATAAAAGGCAATACATGTCACGATCAACATTCATCATATAGATCCTTCTATCATTGAGGTCTACAAACAATAATATCTTGTAAATAATTGCGTATTGTCTTAAAAGTCATTCTATTATTATTACTACAAGACAACTGGTTGATCCACATTGGTTTTGTCATAGCAACCAACCATCCAATACTAACACTTTTTATTATATTTTATAAAATATTTTTTTTTTTTTTTTTTTTTTGAAGGTGACTTTAAATGTACAAGACCTAGGTCACCGGGTTCATGTCGAAGACAATCCCCCGTCAGCCCCGCTCTTCCGGACGCGATGTTCGATCGGGCCCCGGCCGTTGCGCAAGCTGACTTCCGCCCAGAAACCATACTGCTCCCACACGAGAGACTCGCTGGGGTAACAGCTGGTAGGGCTGTAAACGAGCCGAGTCGAGGCGAGCTAGACCCAGCTCGAGCTCAGCTCGAACTCGATTCGAGCTGGCTCGGCTCGAGCTCGAATTTCAAATCGAGCTGAGATTTGAGGCTCGAGCTCGGCTCGATTAGAATTCGAGCTAGCTTGGCTCGGCTCGATCTAGCTCGAACTAACAAAGAACCACAAAATTTATTACTTAAAAAGCCCTTAAAAATGAATTTCTTCATAGCACAAGGGCCATAATTGCCATTTAATTTAACCATTTGGCTAAATATGCAAGTATAAATAGTTAATTCACTTTCTCCAGTGTCTTTACCTTCTTTTATAGGGGAGATACTCCCTTAGTTTTTGTTTTCTAAGCGATGTGGGACAAAAAAAATGAAGGATGTAAACCTTATCGAGCCAAGTCACGAGCTCACGAGCCGAGCCAGGCCAAGCTCGAGCTCGGCTTGTTTATAAACCGAGCCGAGCTGAGCTGGCTCGTTTACAACCGAGCCAATTTCGAGCCGAGCTTTCTTCGAGCTTTTTTCGAGCGAGTTTCGAGCGAGCTGCGAGCCACGAGTTTTTTGAACACCCCTGACAGCTGGGTAAAACCGGGTTGCCCTCAAGACTGCACCATGCCTCGGTAGGATACGATCCATCATTGGGACGTCCCACCCCCCGTATGCCGCAGCCGGGAGTCGAATCGGCGACCTCCAAGGAGGAAGCCGGCCCAACCTTAACCAACATGGGGATAACCGGTTGAGCAAAGAGCTACAAAGATTCATCAGTTATCATAACTTTTTCTTTATTTTGCAAGGTAAAACTATTTATTTATTTTGATAAATAACGTGATTAAATCAAATATAACTCGACAATAAAAGCGCTATTGTCCATATGTTGCTCAGCTTTGGTATTATTAAGAACTTACGAATATACATTCTAAACAAAAATACAGTATTAACAAAGTTTAAAAATAAAAAAATATATACAAGTACTTGGAAAATAATAACGTTGATTGATGAACAAGTATTTAATTGTATTTATGGGGTTTATGGCAGTGGCGACCCATAATTTTTTTCCAATTGGGTCTATTTTTTTCGGCGTTCAAAATTTTCATAACAAAACGTTAAAATTATGGGGTTCATCTAGTTGTATTTATGTGGTCCTTATAAAATTTAATATACTGGATCTACTAATTTTTTAAAACATTAGGGTCCAGGAAACTCGACCCGCTCTATATGAGTCCACCTCTGCTCTAGAGGCTTTATACCATAGCATTGTAGATGAAACTATAAGACCAATGGGTATGGGGTTCGGCAAAGGGCCGTCCCCCCCCCCCCCCCCCTTTTAGGCACGTCGCACACCGCCCCCTTGGGGCCCGGCACGGCAGTTTCGTCGGATTTCCGACGTTGGAGACGGGGCTGCTTTCTTCCTTGTTCTCTCTCTCTCTCCTGCATGCTTTAATGTGATAGGCTGGTTTCATCTGGTGGGCCCTCTCTCTCTCTCTCTAGTGGGTAGTCTCCCCACACCTTTGGGTAGTCTCCAAGAGGATGCTCCTCCTCCCGTGATGACGTGTCGCCTACGTGGCGGGTAGTCTCCAAAGAGACTATCCATACCCAATGGTCTAAAAGACAATGTAGATGAAACTATAAAAGACAATAGATGTCACGATCAATAGTCAATAGACCTGTCTAGTCATGAGACTATCAATAGACCTTATCTATAATTACTTGTGGTTACTTAAAGTCAGTTTGTTATTATTATTGTTATAAGTATTTGTTATTAAAGATATAAGTCATTGGTTGAATGGGGTTATTACTCAACTTTGATATTATTAAGAACTTATGAATATACATTCTAAACAAAAATAAAATATCTAACAAAGTTTAAAAGTAAATAATATAAACAAGTACTTAGAAAATAATAACATTGATTGATGAACAAGTACTTAGGAAAATAAAGACAGTAGAACTTGGACCCAGTAGAGAAAGTTAAGAGAACTCAACTACCAGAATTTTGACCAGTAAAGGACATATTTATAGAAGACAACCCAATTTCGACCAATCAGAGAACAAGTGAATGCAGAACACACAAGTTAGGTTTAATCATGTTTCATTGCTAATTTAAATAATCAAAAGAATGTGCATTCGTCCTTCCTTCATAGCCCAGTGGTTGGGGGCCGGTTTGTCCTCCTAGAGGTCACCGGTTCGACTCCCGCTTGTGGCGAAAGGGGGGTAGGACACCCGTGCGCAATGATGGTGAAAAACCTACCGAGGAGGGTTTGATCCTGAGCGTCACTCCGGTTTTCATCCGGCTATTACTCTAGCGAGGCAACCCGTGTAGAGGCAGTACGGTTTCTGGGGGAAAGCCTTCGACCCAAGACTGGTTAACCCAGCGCTGGCCTTGCTATCTGGGCCCACGTTCTTGGCGAGGGTCCGCGATTTGCGGATGTGACAATGGTCACCATTAAGAAGTTCACCTTTCAAAAAAAAAAAAAAAGAATGTGCATTCCAATTACTTAATTTCTGCATGACTTTGTTTGAAATCTTTTGTTAGGTTGTTAACAAAATCACTGAGGGATCTAGAAAATATTTATAGGGGCAACGTTTAAAAAAAAGGGTAATGAAATAGAAGAAACGTCAAATTTTTTTCAAAATTCACATTACCGTCGGAGCGGTAAGGGGTAACGTGGGTTTCCCCTTGTCAAGAGGTAGATCCGCCCCTGAACGAAATTGAGAAAACTACTAGCAGATTAAAACTAATAGATGGCCATATTTGTTGCTGTTTCCTATTTCCCTTAACCCATTCCTGTAGTCAACGTTTTGAGATCAATCAAGGTGAAATCCAAATGGGAACATAACGTGTGATTGTCTTTTACAAATGTGTTTTCTTTATATATTTGAATCTTTGTCAAGATGTCTAACAGTTAAGTATAGTGATCTCATGGTTTGATGTATGCTTGTTCCAAAGCGAGTCGGATCAACAAAAAAAATACGTTTTCATTCGATGACGACGTAATTTTTTTTTTTTGAAAACGACTCGGGTCAAAGATAGGATATAAATTCGAGTTACTGTAACATTTGATGCCGCGTTGCGTGGCGACTCAAAATCCTAGTTCTAAACAAAAATAAAATATCTAACAAGTTTAAAAAATAAATAATATATATAAATACAGTATTAGCAAAATAAACAAAAATAAAATATCTAACAAGTTTAATAAATCTTCTATACTCAATAATAAAATAAACCAATAAAAGGACACTTGTCATTATTCTAGACCATTTACTATTACTTAATTGTAAATAATTATTATTTAATTTAAATTTTTAAATTTAATATATATAACAAAAAACGATTTCCATCCAAGTTTTAAATTCAAATACGTATACGCCTCTTTATGATTTTAAGATATATTCAAATTACTAATACTATACTCTCATTACAATCTATCTTAAGTATATTATTATATATTTTAATAATATTAACCCCACACATATATCTGTAAGATTCTTCATCCAAATTTATTTATTATAAATCACATATGATATATCATTTATCTATTATTGTTCAATTGTTTTTATTGTAAATCATATATGAATATGAATTCTCATTTATCTATTATTGTTTTTATTTAATTAATTGGGACTATTTTGCAAAATAAATAAATAAAATACTAAACTTTCCTTTTAAAAGAAAACTATCACAAAACTTTGAAAAAAAACAGTTTATCCTAAATAAAAATAAACTTGGTACTCAATGATTATTATATATGTAACTAGGTTATAACCCCGTATATTACACGGGTTAGGTAAATAAAATATCAAATAGTTAATAACGAAGATTTAACAATTATAAAACGATATTTTAAAACACTTTTCTGATATCCGAACAAAATTTTGTTTTATGTATGATTAGATTAGCCATATAGCAATTAGCCAATATTGATAAACTTATAGCTACAAAATAATATTTAAACTAATTAGACCATCATCAAGTAAGAAGATAATTATTATTTAATTTAAATTATTAAATTTAATCTTTGTTTCAAACAGTTAAGAAATTACGGAAAAAGTTTAATAAATTATCTTATTATTTATTTATATTAATTACTAGGTTATAAATTATATCTTAATAATTGAAACAAATATCGAGCATTTTCGTAACGAGGGTGGAGGGAATGATTTTCTTATTTATATTAATTATTAGGTTAGAAATTATATCTTAATAATTGAAACAAATATCGAGCATTTTCATAACGAGAGTGGAGGGAACGATTTTCTTGCTTAACAAATAATTTATTTATTTAATATATTTAAAATACAAGAAGAAAATAACTACATTTATCATACTAATAAATTTATCCAAAAACAACCATTCTTTTAAGATGCAACTCAAGTCCACATATTTAAATTTTAAAGTTATATAACTTAATAATTACTGATAATTTATACTTATCTAATTAATTTAATACCATTTTGTAGCTATAAGTTTATCTAGTTGGCTAATTGCTCTATGACTAATCTAAACATTTCAACAATATTTTTAGAACTAATAAATTAAGACCACTGTTATTTAAATAAAACTTGGGTTCACGTCGTGAGAAAGTCGATGATACAGTTTGTCTTCTAATTGATGGTTTAAATGCTTTCATATTTATAAACTTGACAAACATCACAAGTTTTGATCATACATAAAACATAATTTTGTTCAGATACAGAAAAGTGTCTTAAAATATCGTTTTATAATTGTTAAATCTTCGTTATTAACTATTTGATATTTTATTTACTAAACCCGTGTAATACACGGGGTTATAACATAGTAAATAACATATACAACATTAGCAAAAGAGTAAAAGAGGGGCTCATTGAGCTGAATCCGACCCATTAACACATGATTCGCTCCGTTGCTTCCGGATCCGGGCAGCCCACGACATACCTCTATTGGGGCTCCGGGTGGTCCTCCTCTGGAGCTCCGATATTTGCCCGACCCAAGTCTCCTTCCATCGTTTCTTATCATCGGGTCTTGTGTCAAACCGGGTTTCTCTTTTTCCTGAAAAGGCGAAGCCGTTCGCCATACAACTATCGTACAGGAACCTAGCTTCCGGGTCCGATAAGGTCTCATAGGCTTCCTGTACCCGAATAAACTTCATAGTGTACTACTCCACCCTATATGGGGGCGACAGGTCAGGATGGTACTTTAATGCCATTTTTTGTACGCGTTTTTGATCTCGGAGAGCGTAACGTTCTCCGAGATACCAAGCAAGTCGTACAATGTCTCCTTCTCTGGTGCCGATATTAAAGAGGCGGCGGCCGAGGCGGAGGCTTTGGTTGTTATCTTACGTGGGCGGGTTGTAAATTGGGTTATATTACGTGGTCGGGTGGAAATACGGGTGGTGTTGAATTTGAATAAAACTTGTGATGGAAGAGAAGAATATTTGGATGAATTTAAGATGGATTGAGTGGCAGAAGGAAAGGTTGTGGAATTCATTGCTTTTTGTGTATGGTGTGTTGGAGAATATGGGGTGTTGGGGTGTGCCTTTTAGACTAAGCGGTATGGGGGCCGGCTTAGGCCCGGCGCCGGTCCCCCACACCGCCCCCCTCATCCCGTCCCGGCGTAACCGGCTCCCCACAGACGAAGTCGACGGGCCTCTCTCCTTCTCTCACATATACCTATACATACATACATATATATATATATATAAAGAGCTTCATCCTCCACCCCTAGGTCCATCACCCCGAAGCCCTTCCTACATGGCGGTGACGTGGCAGTCCATCCTCTTGAGGATGGGGCTCTCCATACCCTCTAGCAGTGTTGCAAAAATCGGCCTAGGCGGCCATTCACTTCCTAATTTTGAGCTAGTCGGTCAATTAATCGGCCATGGTCAAAGTCGGTCAAAATCGGTCCTAGGCGGTCAAAAATCGGATTAATCGGACTATATTAATCGGTCAAAATCGGTCCTAGGCGGTCAAAATTGGTCAGAATCGGTCAAAATCGAACCATACTATCTGAAACTTGAAGTATTTATGTGAATTTTGAAGTATTATTTTTATATTATTGGGTATATATACATAATTTTTAAAAAATACATATAAAAATCCCATTCCGATTAATCCCGATTAATCCCTAGGCGGTACCTCACCGCCCGACTAGCGCCTAGCGCCTTCTACAACATTGCCCTCTAGTCTTATAGTGGAGGATGAAATGGGGGGACAGCTGAGTATCATTGAGGATTTTAATTTCTAAAAGCACTTCTATAATAATAATAATAATAATAATAATAATCCCCGGTCTATTCACACACCCTTCTAGTATATTTTTACATCTCATGCATTGCACTTTGGCATACGAGCAGCGCACAGGAACCAGGTCAACGACCAGCCACTAACACCTGTAACTCTTTGTTTGTGGGCGTGACCTATATGCTGCTCTTAGGCCAAAGAGCACCGCATGGGCTTGTGATTTTATGTTTGTTTTTTGGTGTATTTTGACACTTGATCACACACAAATAAAAAAGTTGTGATCTTAAATTGCGAAAGACGAAAACTTTTTGGGTTAAGTATAAAAATCAAATAGGTTTGAGTTAAAAGAGAAAAATCAAGTTTTTTTTTTTTTTTTGGTTTAAATCACCCTGAGCATTGAGTACAACCACTTTTTGCATGCAAATGTTGAAAATTTATAGTAAGGAAATTTTTCAACAAAAATGTTTAACCATGATATTAAAAAAAATCAATTAATAATGGTTATATTTAAAGGATAATTTAAACATAATATTAAAGTAGCCACAATTGTTGCAACATGGCGCGTTGTTTAATTTTTTACACGTAAGTGAAAGTGGATAAGAATGTGAAAGCAACACGACCGCGAGTGAAGGGGTATGGTCCCAGATCTCGCGTCAACACGACCGCGAGTGACCATTACCCTTATAAAAAACCTCCACCAGCAAGAACTTATCTGGGTCCGTGCGGGCACGCGCGAACACAGCGGTTGAAACCAATCTGTCCATTGATGAGAAGACTTACCTTAAGTACGAGAACGGATGTTACGCATAGCGATGCGGCCTGGCACCGCATCCTATGAACATTTTCGTCACGACAAGGGATCTGGACAACAGTAACGGTCACCAAGCGGCGATGCGGCACGGCACCGCATCCCGCATACATCTTGGCCAGAACAAGAACGCGGGAACGACATCAGTTACCGCAAGCAGCGATGCGGCCCGGCAACGCATCCTGCCTACAAGGCAAGTGGGTCTGACACCACAGTGCAAGTGGCACTGGGAACAGTCGCCTATCAGCCCACATGTGTGCAACAGTCTGACACCACAGCAGGACGTGACATCACTACCATAACCGACAGGTCTGACACACCTGCAAGAGACTGTGCGATGTCAGACTAGCTACTCAACTACCCTCCTTCACTCCTCGGCTATAAATACCCATCCCAAACCAGGTTTGAGGTATCTCTTCTCAACTCCCTCACTGCTACTACTATCACACTTTGCTTCCCAAGCAAATTACTGATTCTCACACCAAAGAGTGGTAACAAGGGGCACCCCCCACCCCATCCTCCTTGTTACGAGTCACGGCTTGTTTCCTTGTGCAGGAAACCAACCAGCGGACGATCCAGCCGGCGATCCTCGGAAAGAAGAGATTAACCCTACTTGACGAGACCAGTGAGTTAACCCTAACCGGTTAACCATTGTTTCATCATTGGCGCCCACCGCTACTCTTAGCACTTTTTTCCACCATCCTTTTCTTTCCAAAGATCATGTCTGATCGTCTAAACAACACTGTCGGGGATAGTCCAAACCCCGCAAACCCAGGGCCCGCGGGGACCGCTCCTCCAGCCCTAAATCCTGGCCACATTGGCACATCAACGCAAGGGGGCGCATCCCTTACGTTCGGACACGATCTGTCACAGTACGCTTCTGTGATAACTCCAGGCATGAACCTCCATGCCTGGTATGACCAACAACAAGCTCTGCTGGCAGCAGCATACAACAGAGCTTGCGCAGAGGCGAAAGTACCTGTCGGCCCTACCCCGGTACCGCATATCCCTACGGGTCGTATTTTACAATACGACGGCAGGGCCCCCACGCACCCAGCCTCCCGAAGTAGGCATGAAGACCGCGGTTCCTCCTATTGCGAAGTCCGTACACTCGATGAGGACGATTCCTCATATGGGTCCCACCGCAAGGGCCCAATACATAGCCGCCTAGGCCTACATGGCGAAACTAGGCGACAATATACAGCCCTCCGGGGCTCCGGCATTCACAGCCGGCTAGGACCCCAGTCCCACCATGAAGAATATGGCCGTACCGATCCGGACGACCATACATACGGCGGGGAGTCTCATGCTACTAGCAGTAGACCGGGAGGATGCAATTATGTTCCTCCCACTCAACCCCGCACCACATACCTCCGCGCTGCAAAGCGCCACCAGAGCCAACCCTACAGGCGGAAATCTGCGGCCGAAAACTCCAAGTTCGCCCCGGAGATTGCCCACGCCGATGTCAACACCACTAAATTCCCATTAAATATTGGAAAATACAATGGTTCGTCCGACCCGGACGATCACATGAACATCTTCACCGGCGCAAGGTGCAACGGCAGGTGGGACGAGCCCACCTGGTGTCAATTTTTCCCCGAGACCCTCACGGGTCTGGCGAGGGCTTGGTTCGATTCTTTGCCAGTGGGATCACTGGCCTCATTCGAGGATCAGAGCAAACAGTCACATTGGGCCATGCCTTGTCACACAGCATCAGAGCGCGCCTGAAGCAGCTCCTCTTCAGGAATCAGGATATTTTTGCGTGGACACCCGCAGACATGACAGGGGTGCCACGCGAAATTGCGCAGCATTTCTTGAGTACCATGCCAGGTACCAAGCCAGTGATCCAAGGCCAACGCCACCTTGGATCTGCAAAGAATGAGGCGATGAAGGAGCAGGTCCAAGAACTGCTCTCCGCAGGCATCCTGCGGGAAGTCCAGTACCAGACTTGGTTATCCAACCCAGTCATGGTAGAAAAACCAGCCGGGGCTGACGCATGTGCGTCGATTATAAAGATCTCAACAAAGCTTGCCCCAAGGATTTTTACGCACTTCCGGAGATCGACGAGAAAGTCGATAACCTCGCACCATTTCGATGAAAGTGTTTCCTCGATTGTTACAAAGGCTACCACCAGGTACAGATGGCAATCGAGGACAAAGATAAAACGGCATTCCGCACGCCTACCGGGAATTACTGTTATACGAAAATGCCGTTTGGGTTGCGCAACGCGGGTGCAACCTATCAAAAGTTGATGAACGACACTTTTCGCGGTCAAATCAGCAAAAGTGTCAAAATCTATATGGACGACCTGGTCGTCATGAGCATGGAGGAAGACACCATGCTCAACGATATTGAAAGAATATTCCAAACTCTGCGAAGCGTCAATATGAAGCTCGACCCAGGGAAATGCTCGTTTGGAATGGAAGAAGGCAAGTTCCTTGGATTCATCGTAACCAAAGATGGATTCAAGGTGAACCCGGAAAAATTTCAGGCGATCGAGCGCATGCCATTGCCTTCCACGATGAAAGAAATGCAACGACTAGCCGGCAGGCTAGCCGCACTGAATAGATTCTTAGCCAACCATGCAGCTAAGTCTTACCCTTTCATCAAGACCCTGCGGAACTGCTTGAAAAAGGAGCAATTCCAATGAACCGCAGAGGCCGAAAACGCTTTCCAGGAGATGAAAGAATGTTTGATTCAACTCTCAGCTCTAACCGCACCACGCAAGGGTGAGCCACTTATTTTGTACCTATCTGCCGCTGACAACGCAGTAGGCGCGGTACTCATAGTGGAGCGAGAGGGAGTCTAAACACCCATCTCCTATATCAGCAAAATGCTCAACGACCCTGAGACAAGATACTCCATCATGGAGAAGTTGGTACTAGCACTAGTGCACGCATCGTGACGGTTACGATGTTACTTTGCAAACCACGTCATCACGGTGTTAACCGTCTACATGATCGGGCCGATCCTATCCAAACCTGACATCTCTGGGTGATTAGCAAAATGGGCAATTGAGCTGGGCGCACACACGCTGAATTATAAGCCGCGCCCCGCAATCAAAGGCCAAGTTCTAGCTGATTTCGTTGCCGAGGTACCGGCAAATCGCATTCAGGAACGCGAAGATGAACAAAACCCTACACCACCACCATCCTCCTCAGAAACATGGGCACTATACACCGATGGTGCATCCAACGAGGATGGTGCAGGTGCGGGTCTGCGACTCGTCAGCCCCGATGGCCAAGAGCTCACCTATGCAATCCGCCTCGATTTCAAAAGCACAAAAAACGAGGCAGGGTATGAGGCTCTACTGGCAGGGCTACGTCTGGCAGTCAAACTCGGCGTCCAACATTTGGAAGCACACGTCGACTCACTATTAGTTGCAGGGCAGATTCGCGGCGACTATGCCGCAAAAGGGGATATCATGATCCTCTACCTCGAACAAGCCTTGCAACTGAAATCAAAGTTCCCTTCCTTCAATATCCGCCATATCAACAGGAGTGAAAACAAACCCGTGGATGCACTGTCAAAACTCGCATCCACCAGCTTCCAACACCTGGCAAAAGAGGTACACATCGAGATTCTGCAAAATCCCTCGGTACCCCTGCGCCAAGTCAATGTCATCTAGTATGGTACAACATCCTGGATGACACCGATCATTGCATACTTGCAATCAGGTGTTACTCCCGAAAGCAAGGCAGAGGCACGTAAATTGCAACACAAATCGTGTCATTATCAGATGGGAGACGGTATTTTATACCGTAAATCATACCTGGGACCACTCCTACGATGCATCGACTCCAAAGATGCCACATACCTTATCAGAGACATACATGAGGGAATGTGTGGCATACATGCGGGTCTACGCATGGTGGTTGCCAAAATTATGAACGCCGGGTATTACTGGCCCGGTATGCACCTGGATGCAGTCAAAATACTGCGCAAGTGTTTCAATTGTCAGCGGCATGCTCCCAAAACCTTGCGACCCAAGAACAACCTGATTCCCGTCACCACTGCATGGCCATTTCAAAAATGGGCAATCGATGTGGTGAGACCATTTCCAGATGCACCAGGTGCGGTGAAGTTTATCATAGTGGCTGTTGATTACTTTACAAAATGGGTAGAGGCAAAACCACTCGCCTCAACCACTGCTATGATAACAAGAAAATTCATCTGGGAACATATCATCTGTCGTTTCGGTTTACCAATATGCATAGTTACTGACAACGGCACCAACTTCGTTGCCGACGACTTTCAAAAATGGCTAAAGGATTTACACATTGAACACATATTCTCCTCAGTGGCGCATCCGCAAGGGAATGGCCAAGTAGAGAGTATCAATAAAAGTTTAGTCGAAGGCATCAAGGCACGGTTGGGAACAGCCAGACGAGGCTGGGTCGATGAACTCCCTAGTATCCTATGGGCTCACAGGACAAGCCCAAAGACAAGTCACGGTGAGACACCCTTCAGCCTAGTCTATGGCACTGAGGCGGTGATCCCCGCTGAAGTAGGTCTCCCCTCACCCCGAATGTTGGCTATCGACAAAATAGACAACAGTGAGGAACGCAGGGTTGACTTGGACCTCCTAGAGGAAAGACGTGAAAATGCAGCAATCAACGAGGCCAGGTACAAAACCAAATTTGAAAAATACTACAATGCACGCGTCCGCATTTGTACCTTCAACCCGGGAGACTATGTCCTTCGTGACAATGAAGCATCTAACGCGGAGCGCCCAGGGAAACTTGCCCCCAAGTGGGAAGGACCCTACCTCATCCAAGAGGTCCTGGGCAAGGGCGCGTATAAACTGCAAACGTTAGATGGCGAACCTATCGCACGCACATGGAATGCACAACAGCTTCGACGCTGTTACATGTAAGCCATGTTTTACATTTTCCATGTAACCTATCGGGCCGCAGGCCATTTGAAAATAAATGAACGATTCAATGTAATATTGTTTATTTCCTTCTATTACAAATGTGTGTTCCACTTTGCGGTATCCGCAAAAACAGATTGTCAAAATCTTCATTCGCGATACCCACACAAAGTGGTGACCACACACAAACATTGTAATAGGCCAGCAAAGGTATAGAGTATACTCAACCACGCTTTACAGCCGGTAAGGTTCTTCATACTTGCATATCACCTAGATATGCAAAAGGCAAACCCAGACGTAGTGCTATTCACGATAACACTAATTCATACAGTTCAAACATACAAGTAGTAAAAACACTTGTACAAAGTGAACAAAAATAGTTAAAACTTTATATTCAGAAAAATTTCTACACCTATGCGGTGCACAAGAAATTTACATAAAGTTTCTACAATTTACACCAATGAGGAAACAAAAAAGGGCACACAGGCCAACCTAGTCTTTCTTTGTACCGCTGGACTCCGCACCACCCTTGTCATCACCAGCAGTCTTTTCCTCCTCTTCCTCATCAGCATATAACAACCGCAAGCGGTCCACGTAGTCTTCCGCATCCAAGCATTTATCAAGTTCTTCAAGAGCGGAAATGGACATGTCGTTGTACGCCGCAAGAGCGGCATCAAGACGCGCTTTGGTATCCATGCCATGAAACCCGGATCTTTCATCGGTATATTTCCCTTGGGCTAAGACGTTGATATGACTGATGCAACGGTTGTAGCCAGCTTTAAAACCAGCCTCCCGCGCACGCAGCCTAATCTGCTCTACACCATCTGCGTTCTCAGGTGCGTCGAGGATAGCCTTAACAATCTGCAACGCACAAGTAATACGGTTATCACAGGCAAATCTAAAACGAAAGCAAAGGCACCGGATACTTACATGCCCAATACCGTGATCACGCATCCAATCGTGATCGTCCTTGAGCTGATCGAATGAAGAAACAAGGCTATCCCTAGCCTCGGCCGCCTCCCTTGCCCGCGCTTCAGCTTCAGCAGCACGGGTAGTGACCTCCTCAATAATGGCCACCTGGCTCCGCACTTCAGCCTTTTAACAAGGAAAACACAAGCATACAAAGATGATCAATCACACTTGTGGAATATATATACAAAGTTAATAGCAAAAGAAACTCATACCTGGAGGCCCTTAACAGTCTTGGTTAAGTTGGTACGGTCATCATTTGCTTCTTCAAGAGCCTTGGCAGCACGGGCCTCCGCCTCCTTGGCCTCTTCAAGAGCCTTGGCAGTACGAGCCTCCGCTTCCTTGGCCTCTTTGACAGCGGCCTCAGCTGCGGCTTTCTCCTTGGCCAACCCAGCGTTCGCTGCCTTGACATTTGTCAACTCCTGACGAACACGAAAAAGAGTTTCATTCTGTTTGGCTCAAGATTCTTTCCAAGTCTTGCGCTCATTAGAAAGTTTTTCATTCCAACTCTTGCGCTCATCAGAGAGCAGTTTGGCAAGGGTACGAACCTGTTTAAGACCATAAGTTGCAGCCCACTCTTCAGTCTGCTTATGCTACTCAAAGGCAGCCTTATCCTTTTTAAGCTGCTCCGCACCTTCACGAGTAGCTTTAACCAACTCTTCAGCCTCAGCCCGCAAGCGAGCAGTTTCCTCCTCCTTGCGCCCCAGCACCTTGTAGTCTTCCATAAAGGCATTCGCCATTATGGAACTCCCCACAAGCATGGAGGAGAGTTGATTGATCCGGAGCTCACGTGGCAAACCGCGGGGGATCAGTGGCAATATCATCCCCTCAAAAGGGGTGCCCAAACCACCCAAAATCTCCCTACAAGCGGAGGGATCAGTGGCAATATCATCCCCTTGCATAACATTCCAAGGGGGACAGTGATAGTTCATAGCCCGGTCTTCAGTATAGCTGCGGTAGTAGAACTCTAATTCAGACTCTTCAGGCTGAATAAGAGGCCCTTTAAAACCCGCACCCCCAGAAGCTTTCTCGGCAGCAGGAGATTTTTTCTGTTCAGCATCAGAAAACTTCAGGTTCAGATCATCAGTGTCCTGCGGGGAGATCAGATTATCATGGGAGTCTACCGTGTCATAGATCTGAGCCGCAGACCCCTTCCCAGTATCCTCTGCCCGTACAGAGGGCTCAGGCACCACTTTAATAGAAGGGCTTCTGGTAAATTCTTTATTAACCCCCGCATCCGCAGCTGTGTCATGCAAGGGGGAATGAGGAACATCAAACAAGGAGAACCCTTCGTCTTGTGGTTCTGTAGACAAAGCAACAATAACCATCAAATACAAGTTACAATAGCAAAACACTTGTAAAGGTTACGAATCGCTTACCAGATATAACCGCAGGCTTCGCCTGAGATACAGCAGTGGTCCGTTTGGTTTGTATCCTCGGACGCTTCTTCTCACCGACATCAGCAGCCTTATCATCTATCTTTTGCTTCTTCTTCTCATCAGCAGGTTTGGAACCCGCAGAAGATCCACCTGCCGCCGCACCACCACCTGGAACACCCAAACCCTCAAGGGTGTCAGATACCACCACGTAATCGGTATATCTGCGAAAACGAGAATGAGAGATACCTGCCGCCTGTGACACCAAAGAAGGAACAACAGCAGCCTCCGGCTTTTTCTTACCGCGACCACGCACAGCTTTCTCCACATGCTTCTTCTCCGCATGCTTCTTGGGGGCACCTTTCACTTCAAATTCCCCCAAGGCCCCAAGAGTACCTGCGTTTAAATCATCAAGGTGAACTTCCTTACAAGGCAAGTAAGAAGATTATGGATTATACCTTTGCCTTGCGGCAGGGATGCATTCAACGCCTCACGTTTAGGAACGCGAAAGTTGTTGACAATGGTCAAGTTAAAACCTTCACCTTCCGCACACGGAAGTAACTCAACCTTACCTGTGAAGTTCGGATCAAATATCCTCCACAGCGCAGCATCCTCTGATAGTACACTCACAAATCAGTAACAAACAAAGGAAGTAAGAAAACCGCAGAAGAGTAAAAACACTTACCACCACTCTTTTCCCGCACAATGGGCCTTGCCTTCCTATCAGGCCTGGTCAACATCATACGCAGCACCCACAACTGCGAGTTGTCCAACTTCTGATGCTCAATACTCTTCAACCTAGGGAACCACTCAACTGTCTTCGCACTAGGAAGAGCAATATCCTCCGCAAGGATGGTCTCATTCACATTCCGCAAGGTCATGTTAGCAACAACCGCGGCAGCCTTAATGTAGAAGAACTTGTTCTTCCACTTTGTAATACCCTTCGGAGGAGTCATCAACTTGGGGCTCCCATACCGTTGGCCAAAAGAAAAGAACCCGGTGTTCACCGTCAACTGGTAGAACCGCCGGAAATTTTCAACAGTAATCTCCAAACCAAGAGCACGAAAAGTGTACTCAAAGTTTCTAATACGAATTTGTAATACTCCAAAACCTCAGCAACGAACACAGTCAATGGTAAACGAAGGTTACCATCAACGAAGGAATCAGCCCACATGGTGACGTAACCGGCCGGAGCGTCGGCACCGGTTTCACCTTCCTATGGGAAAACAGCCCCAAACTCCTGGGGCATCTGGATGCTGGTCATCAGGTTGTTAAACAGAACCTTCGACCACTTCAGCACTGGTAGGCCCCCGCCGGGGAACTACGACCTTCTTCTTCCTCTTCCGCCACCACCGGCGAAGAGGGATCAGGGTTTTCACCCTCAGCATGATGTGGATTGGATGGTTCAGCCATCAAGGAATGTAAAAAAGAAGGCAGAAGAATGATATCACAAGAAACTCAGAAACCTCACCGGAATTTCAGACAAGTTTATCGGAGAAGATGAAGAATGCTCTCTTTCCCTCACAGGAAAATTTTTCAAATTTTGAACAAGTGAGGAGAAATCGAAGGGTTTCCCCTTATATACGCATCGCAATTAATGCGATGCAGTAACCGACTCAAAATCTTCAAAATGGGTGAATCACGCGACGCCACGTGTTCAGCGACGGTTTCGCTGACGGTTACCACGCGCGCGTGGCCGTCCACGCGACTGACAAAAGAGACTTTTACACTCCTTGCTACAGTGCATTAATGACCTCGGGCCGTGCAAACGTCCTTTCATTTCAGCACATGCCAGAAAATCCTACCAACTTTCACCAACTCAAACGTGCGTTCAGCGACGTATGCGGCACAAAAGCGACAACAATATCCAAACATAAGCGGCATGCGGTTCCTCTGGTTTACCGCACCATAACCCATACCACATGTCGTTTTTTACATACCCCACAAAAAAGGCAAAAATAAATATCTCTACATTAGGTAAAGGGGTATAACCAATATCCACATATACCTACGAGCACATGTGGAATATGCGGAGATGGCACACACGAACCCGTACAGGTGTGTCAGATACTCAGAACCAGCGTGGTTCTTTGGACTGCGAAAATCGCTTCTCAGGATGTGGCAAACCGCGTTCCATGCAAGCTTCTTCAAGTTTCAAATCCCTCGTGTCCGGTTCACAACCACGGAGGGAACGCAAACAGCTTCTCCTTAGGATAAAGGACAAGTATGCTGAGCAACCACACATCAGCAACCCAGACTCCTGATCCTTCAAGAGCCACATACAAGTTCCAAGCTCTCTAGAAGCGAGTTCTTTGCTGCAAACCGCAGACACTCATGAGTAGCTGCGGCAAACTACAAATACGCAAACATTAGCTACGGAAGAGCCACGACTAAACTACCACGCGGTTGATCAAAGCTACTTCCAGGAAAACTGCTTTCCAACTAACTGTGAAGGAAAGTGGTTACAGAACGAATGCGGACGAGTTTCACCCATATTCCCAAGTATCTAAGGTGATCTCCTTCGGCAACACTACTTAAAGGAAAACTACTTTCCACCAAAGCGTGAAGGAAAATAGCAAAGGAACAGCGGTAACAACTCTGCTTATGACTGTTTGCCCACATATGGACCGCATAGAATAAACAATGGTGGGCACTACCATGCCTATGACCATGTTTATTTGCCCAGAGTCCAGATTCAAATTGTTCGACCAAACACGGCCAACAATGACGCAAGTACCCCACGTAGCTCGACCACACATGGCCAACGATGTGCAGCAACGAGGTAACCGTAAAGGACGTGCGGTTACTTGAGAGCTAAACCGCAAACGACGTGCGGTTACTTGAGAGTTAAACTGGAAGAACACGAACACCCCACAAAACAGGGATCATCGTTGAATGTCCAGTTGATGAACACAGAGCTTGAGCAAAGTACTTACAAACATTGCATCAGCTGGCGCAGAGGTTACAACTAGAGTGGCAATCACAGACATCTTCCGTCACCATCTCAAAGGTTGGTTCGAACCCTGCTAACAACTTCAGTCACCGTCTCAAAGGTTGGTTCGAAACACCAACAGGTGGCGGATGACATCAAAGAAAGGTAGACAATATTACCGGATCAAATCCTTGGCGGAGAATTCCGCATCAGACGGAACTTACTCACCAGTACGGAAGAGACGTCACCGGAACCGCAGCTTGAATTACTGAAAGTAGGAGCCATCTGCATGGCCCATATTCTACCTTCTAGACACCATAGTCCAGTATCCCTCCCACATGCAACTTGCATAAGGAAGGAACACTAGACTGGGGGGACTTGAAGGGGTATGGTCCGAGATCTCGCGTCAGCATGACCGCGGTGACCATTACCCTAATCAAAAACCCCCACCAGCAAGAACTTATATGTGTCCGTGCGGGCACGCGCGAACACAGCAGTTGAAACCAATCTGTCCATTGATGAGAAGACTTACCTTAAGTACGAGAACGGATGTTACGCATAGCGATGCGGCCTGGCACCGCATCCTATGAACATTTTCGTCACGACAAGGAATCTAGACAACAGTAACTGTCACCAAGCGGCGATGCGGCACGGCACCACATCCCGCATACATCTTGACCAGAACAAGAACGCGGGAACGACATCAGTTACTGCAAGCAGTGATGCGCCCCGGCACCACATCCTGTCTACAAGGCAAGTGGGTCTGACACCACAGTGCAAGTGGCACTGGGAACAGTCGCTTATCAGCCCACATGTGTGCAATAGTCTGACACCACAGCAGGACGTGGCATCACTACCATAACCGACGGGTCTGACACACCTGCAAGAGACTGTGCGATGTCAGACTAGCTACTCAACTACCCTCCTTCTCTCCTCGGCTATAAATACCCATCCCAAACCAGGTTTGAGGTATCTCTTCTCAACTCTCTCACTACTACTACAATCACACTTTGCTTCCCAAGCAAATTACTGATTCTCACACCGGAGAGTGGTAACAAGGAGCACCCCCCACCCCATCCTCCTTGTTACGAGTCACGGCTTGTTTCCTTGTGTAGGAAACCAACCAGCGGACGATCCAGCCGGCGATCCTCGGAAAGAAGGGATTAACCCTACTTGACGAGACCAGTGAGTTAACCCTAACCGGTTAACCATTGTTTCATCAGGTGTCTATGCCATATTTACTTCAGCTTCTAGTTGAAAGAGACACATCCAAGTCGTTGTTTATATTTGTTATTAACTTTTTGTTTCTCTATTATATAGTTATATAAACTTATAATAACATAGAGACGACCTAAAAATCCAGAAACTGCTAAAAGCGTGTGTGAATGGTTTATACTTTTTAAAATCAATAATACATTGAGAGCTAAAAAAAACTATTATAGTTCTTCTACTATATATATTTATTATATAGGGAAAAGATCAAATAGGAAGTTTATTTTGGCTTGGAAGTATAGGAAGCAATCTTAGCCGTTCATCATCTTTTTTTAAATTTTTGGACGCGTGGGCTTTTTCGTCTTTTTACATTATCATATCTTCGTTCTAATTCGATTATAGATTCTGTTACCTCTTTTCTTAGTTCATCACTCTCATAACATAATTGAAGATTCTATAACCCTAAATCGCCTTCGATCGCAAATTCACCTCTTTTCAAACATTAATCTTGTATCGTTCGTCAATTCGATAACTTCATTGTCTTCTTCAGACTCTGCTGGTATGTTTAGCTTCAATTTTGAGTAAATTTTTGTTATTTTTTCCTAATTTCATTGTTTTACGTTTTATAATTCGTGTTTCTGTAATTAATATTTGATTTTTCATAAGTTTAATTGTTATTGTTGTATAATTTAACATAATTTGTTTGTTTTGTTTCTTCATCATTTATTGTGTTTTAGTGAAGAGTTGCGTTTTATGATATTAATTAAATTATATGCATACAAACTTTTAGTTTAAGATTTATGTAATATAAAGCTATAACTGTTATTGTTGTACAATTTTTGTTTGTTCATCATTTGATGCGTTTTACTGAATGTATTGCGTTTTATGCTTTTATCCATAATAGTTCATATACAAACCTTAAAGGTCTGTATTTCTGAGTTATTATTAACATATTTTGAGATTTAACACTAAACACATTATTATATAGGTTGTATTGCGTTTTATGATTTATTTTGTTAAGTGTTTCAGATCACATGATGCATTTTACTGAACGTATTGCTTTTTATGCTTTTATCCATATTAGTTCATATATAAACTTTAAAGGTTTGTATTTTTAAATTTTTATTATTAACATATTTTTAGGTTTATCACTAAAAACATTATTATGTAAGAGGTATTGCGTTTTATAGTTTTTTTAATTGTTTCAGATAACATTTCCAAGTGGGAGGAACGTGTATGCATAAACAGTGGAAGAAAGTTTTTCAAACCTAAAGTCAGTGGATCCATTACACCTGCTGTTGGAATGTTTTTTAAGTCATTTGATGAGGCTTTTGCGTTTTATCAGAGATATGCACTTGCTGCAGGTTTTTCTGCAAGAAAAAATACCTCTTGGAAAAATGGTGGTGGTTTAGTGAAAATAAGATAAACTGTCTGTTCAAAAGAAGGATTTCATGTTAGCAAAGAAATAGATTCTGGTTCAGTTGAGAATAGTAAAAAGATTGTTAGACGTAATAGAGGTTCAAAAAGAGTTAGATGCAATGCTCATGTGAAATTAATATTAGAGAACAATAATATGTTTAAAATCTACTACTTTGAAGAAGAACATAATCATATCTTTGTTGAAGATGAAGATATTCATTTCTTGCCGGCTGCCCGAAGTATCGATTATGTGAAAGAAAGTTTTATATCTGGATTGTCTGCAATCAATATTGGACCTGATAAAGCATTCGATATTATGAAAACAATGTATGGTGGTTTTGGTGAAGTTGGTGCTAGTAAAGTTGATTGTAAGAATTATAGAAGGGATTTGAATCTTTACATCGAAGAGTATGATGCAGAAATGGTAGTTAGGCGTCTTATTAGGAAGAAAGAATGTTGTCCTGGTTTCACATGTGATTATGTTATTGGTGAAGATAGAAGATTGAAAGGGCTTTTCTGGGCTGATGAGCAATCAAAAACAAATTATACAGTGTTTGGTGACATATTTGGTTTTGATGCTACTTATAAATCAAACAAGTAAGTTTTTTTCATTTATTGCGTTATATATTCTATTGCGTTATATATACTGTTCTAATTTTTCTAATGCTTTTTTAATTTGTTTTTTATGCAGGTATGATTTGGTTTTTGTACCATTTACTGGTATTGATAATCATTTTAGGAATGTCACATTTGGTGGTGCATTACTTGGTTCGGAGACTGCAGATTCTTATAGATGGCTTTTAAGGTGCTTTGTTAATGCTTTTGGAAGTGAGCCTAAAGTTGTTGTTACTGATCAAGATGCTGCAATGAAGAGAGCTATTAAGGATGTACTTTCAAGAAGTAGGCATAGGTTATGTATGTGGCATATATGGGAGAAATTGAAGACAAAGGTATTAACTGCGTTTTATGATATAACAAACTGCAATTTTAAATTGTTTTATTATTGCGTTTTATGTATTATATAATAAGATCCCCAAACATTTTTATCAATAGAATTACAAAACAATTGCATTTTACCATCAATGCATTATGCTTATCATTTTCAATATATTGGGTTTTAAATTATTGCGTTTTATGTTTAATAATTTTATTACTTTTTATTCAGGTTGGTCCTGTTTTGTCAGCAAACACTGATTTTAATACAAGAATGACTCATGTTGTTTGGAATGATACTATTATTCCAGAAGATTTTGAAACTGAGTGGCATTCAATAATGTCTACTTTTGGATTGGAAAATCATGAGTGGTTAAAAGATATGTACGATCTTCGATTTGATTGGATTCCTGCTTATTACCATGGAGAGGATTTGGCTGGTCTTATGCGTACTACGTCAAGATGTGAAAGCGAGAATTACTTCTTTGGTCAGATTTGCAATCCAAGATGTACACTTGTTGAATTTTTCACTCATTTTGAGACTGCAATGGATATTCAAAGGCATGAGCATAGGAGGAATGATCATGATACAAGGTATATTGAGTGTAAGCCCTGGAGTGACTTTGTATTGGAGAAACAAGCATCAGAAATATATACCAAAACAATTTTTAAGGATATTCAGATTGAAATTGATGCTGCTATTACAAAGTGTATGTCAAAGTCTCTTGATATTGTGGGTGATGTTCAATATTTTGAAATAAAGGATTTCAGACAGCCATGCACATCTTTTTTCAAGGTATTTTTTAAATTTATATTGTTTTAAATATCTATTGCGTTTTATTTTTCCATCTTTTTTTTGCGTTTTATCATTATATGATCATATAGTTATATATGTATTATATTAATTATTCATTGCGTTTTATATTTCATTTCACTAATTTTATATAGCTTTTTAATCTTATTTACAGGTGCAATACAGCAAACAAGAAGATGGTTTAAGTATAAGTTGTTCTTGCAAACGGTTTGAACAGTTTGGTATATTGTGCCGCCATATATTTTATGTATTATGGTATGATGATATAACTGAGTTTCCTAGAAGATATGTTCATAGAAGATGGATGAGAGATGTTGTTTCTGTTGGATCAAATCATTCCAATATTCGGTTTGATGAAATTGGTAGGAATAGTGAAATTGATAAAGTTTATAGAGAAATCGTTGTTGCAAATGAGTATGTGGTTAATAGGCTGGTTGGCGATTTAGATGAGCTGTGTCGTTACAGGGATCATATTAAAAGTTATATTGATAAAGCGGATGAGGTTATGGTTGTTGCGCCGCCTCCTAGTCGCAAAGAAAGATTTGCTGATATTGGAGGGAACTTAGAAAAATCAGATTCTATGATTCGTGTCCCGATCAAAATAAGGACAAAAGGATGCGGTGTACAAAAAAGGATCAAGTCTAATCATGAGATTGCAATTCAGAAATCATCAAAGATCCAGAAATCGTGTCGTGTATGTGGTGGAAAAGGACATAACAGTCGCACATGTAAAGATAAGGTTTCTTCTAATGCTATAGGTTCTAGCAATGCAATGTAATTATGTATACAAATTCTGTCAAAATCAGATATCAATAAGTAAAAAAAAAATTTGTCATTGCGTTTTATGATGTATATGTTTCATCTCTTTTTGTTACTGCGTTTTGTGATATCCTTCATAAATATAAGTTTGTTTTGGTTATTTGCGTTTTATGATAACAACAATATATTGTTATTGCGTTTTATACATAGAACAATATACTTTAAATTGTATTTTTTGATTATTGCGTTTTATTGTAACACAGATCATAGATCAAATTAAACAAGAAATGATGACAACCCTAAGCTTCCATCAGGGATTTCTAAATCACTTATCAGCTTTTTTTGGTTAATTGCGTTTTATGATAACAGTATATTGTTATTCCGTTTTATACATAGAACAATATACTTTAAATTGTATTTTTTTATTATTGCGTTTTATTATCACACAGATCATACATAAAATTAAACAAGAAATCCAAGTGGATATAATAAACATTGCGTTATATAGATAATGATAGTTTTAAACAAAGATGATGTTTTCAAACCACAAAATTAAATAAAAATTACTAGCATGATCAACTTCATGGATCAAAGTTTGTTTCTTCATTGGATGAGAACCCTAAGCTCCCATCAGGGATTTCCTCATCACTTTCAAATTCAACCCAAAGTTCAACCTGTGAGACTACTGCGTTTTGAAGCTTCTCTGCAAATTTGCTAGCAGAGTTGTTGATGATTGGTATTTCAGATAACTGCTTCAAAAAATTTAGATCCTCACTGGTAGATATGTCCTTTGGGTCATACATCTCCACATCACCATCGTCCCAAGTCACTGAAACTTTGAAAGTTTCCTCAATGAACTCCTAAGATGTAACCTGGGCATCTTCAGTTGCAGTTTGATTCGGATTTCCAAATCTTTTGTGTAGAATTTTGAACAGTGCGGCTGTTTGATCTGTGTAACAAGAAGGTGGTATACCTATTTCGTTCATCCTTTTCAAAACATTTTCATTGCAGTTTTGAAGAACAGAAGCAACAGAATGGTATTTTATTTTTTTTTTCCATCAAGGAATTGAAGAACGAAATTGCCTCTTT